>JALPQI010002386.1:0-104127 GCA_025490895.1 Thaumatotibia leucotreta
GTGTTCTTTTATTTAAAAAGTAGTAGGATACAAACTACAGGATCAGTTCCATCTATTTGCCATACATTGTACATTTGTGACAAAGATCTCACTAAGATCTACTAATATCGAGCTACCTAACTGATTATTAAGCATAAAATAAAAATAAATAAGGCGAGGACAAAAATTTTACTGCCAACTTTGGTTTGCTAGACTACATGAAAATGTTTTTGGCACAACAGTACGCTCCTTTGCCTGTGCAAGATTTGACAGCAACGAAAACTAAACGTCACGTCAACGTCAAACGTCAGTCAGTGTCGTCAGTCAATACTTCCATTGTCATCGTTTTCTGGCGACAAAATTAATTCTAATAATTATAATTTTAAGTTAAATTGTTCAAACTGGCATCGAGAAGATTATTGTTTGTGGGTTACCACAACTTCTCACCAACCGTCGCATATCGGGTCAGCTGCAATAGGTTATGTTTCGTCCATTCTAACTAGATTTGTTTTAAATCAAAATTTATTATTTTATCTACAAATCTGTTTGTTATTAACCACACGTAGCATTTAGTAATCGCCGAAAATATATTCTAATCAGCTGCGTTGCCTGTGTGTATTGTATTCTTTAGTTAGCAAAGTTTTTCCTTGATAAAGGTAAGTTTTTTTTGTCCTTGAAAAAAACCATTATTAGTAATGTATCGTGACTAACGTATTGATCTGTCCTTCAAATGCACTCCTGCTTAATTGTAATTGCTTAGCTACCACCGAAATAATGACTTATAAAATTATAAATGACTGATTCAAAGTATAGTGATAGTCTAGAACCCAAAATCCTGCTTTTCAAAATCTCACATTTTCTCACATATAAAACAAAGATAATTTTATCATTTGCCTCCGAAAATCTCTAAATACGAGATTTATTATAGAACCATACATGTCTGTCACATTTTGTCATCTCCAAGTTTTGTCAACTAATTATTTATCAAGTAGTTTTATTTCCAGCTTGGTCTAGTAAGTGCACTCAACATTTTTGAGGTATTTTAAGTAGTTTTAACTATAGTTAGATATGTATAATGATCAACCTTTTAAACAACTTCTGTCTCTAAACACAGAATGAAACACTAACAAACTAAAAACATACTGTTACATCTTCAAAGTTCAACATGTGTTATGACTAGGGTTGCCAGACATACTGTAATAAAAAGAATTTTACTGAATTTTACCTCTACATACTTTAGATAAAGTATGACAGATAAAGTACGCTAAAAACTTTATGTTGAACTTAATAGAAAGCTTATATTAAGTAGCCAGACATTTTATTTATTTATTTAAATTTATTACCCCCGGATATTGTATGTATTTTTTCTGTGCAAACTTTATTTTTACTCTTTTAAGCAACATTATATAGTGTATCACAAAACAAAACTGGTAACCCTAGGTAATGACTTTGAAATAGTAATCTACATATGAAGACAACACATAAAAAATTAATTCATAAAATTATATTACATTGTAGACAACTGGTGGTGGGTTAATTGGCAGGTTTACTTTATTTATTTATTTATTCATTTAAACTTTATTGCACAATAAAAAAGTACAAGTGGCAGACTTAATGCCTTAAGGCATTCTCTACCAGTCAACCATTAGGCAAAAAGAATGGTTTGTGTGGTGCAGCCATATTCGAAAAAAGAAAATATGTAGATACTTAAAGATATATCCAACTTTACCTGGGTATCAACATTTTTTTGCAAGCTGGCTTCTTAGTTGCTCTAACTTGAACACATTACTTCAATTTAAAGTATTGTCATACCTATAAATATAAATAAACGATTTTGGTCCGGTCAATGGTTCGGAAAGCCTAGGTCTCCATTAGCAAGCACTGCCTGTTCTGCTGCGCACCCGCTGCATGTACAGTCGAGGAATTTAATTTCCTACCCATTTCGTACCGTGTCACAGTGACAATCAATATGAAATCTGCTAGGACTGTCATATTATAGCTACTATGACAAGGTACGAAATTAAATTCTTCGACCGTAGCATTGATCGCGCAGCACGCTGAGCCTGTTGAGATAATAGGGATGATGACTGTAGTTAAAATCAATTATTTAACATTATTCACGTGATACTAAGATGTAGATTGCAGTCATTTTTGTACAGAACTTCTATTCAATAAATTAAAAAAAACTTAAAAGAGTACGTCATTTGCCAGTACTCAATCGCGACGTCACTTTTGTGTATTTCATATAAAATTCCATAGTGGTGATCGTTTTGCCAGTTCGAAAAAAGATGCTTATTTGACTTGCCAGTCATCATCCCTATTGAGGATGTGAACATATACTGTTTTTTTCAATATTAATTTTTTAACAGCTACGGTTTCATCTCGCGACGGCAACACTCCAATATGTCGACGCAGCTGTCCCCACGGCAGCCGCCGAGCCGGCCCGGGGGCCCCGGGAGCCCCGGCGCCACTGTCACCAAGCGATATGACGACATCATCAAGTCCCAGGAGGATAAGAGAGAGTACAGGTACCTCATTTTTGTACCATCACCATCAGCCTATCTCAGTCCACTGCTGGACGTAGGCCTCCTATTAACTATCCGTATGGAGGTATTAGGAGGTAATGCCCATAAACGCCACGCTGGGCAAGCGGGCCGGCGATCGCGGTGAAGCTGCGAACAAAGAAAACATGGAAGCCGCACGCCATACTAAATTGCCTTTCAAAAACGGTCCTGAATTTTAGTTGACAAGTGTCACTCCCGCTTCAATGTATCACGGTAATTAATTTCAATATCAACCTATAAAAACTTAAACCGCCATTTAAAAATAGTCGTGATTAGTCCGAGAAGTTTTAATTGGCTATATTCTATAAACATTTGTCAAAGATGTTGCGCCGAAATATGCGCAGTGTTAAGAAAAGCGCTATGTCCTGCCTGTATAACCTACCAAATGACCCCGTTCAGGGTTTTCAGTGGATGGTATAATAACTATAATAAGGTATGTTGTTTCAGAGGTCTGGAGCTCTCGAATCGGTTGAAGGTCCTCCTGGTGAGTGACCCTACCACAGACAAGTCGGCTGCAGCGCTGGATGTCAATGTTGGTATGTTGTCCATTTACGATCTGTTTCGCGGTCCCTGGATAAATTTATCCGACTGATAAAATTATCACCACACTTTTCCTCAGTCATATAAAATGCAAAACTTTCTTAAAATTATAATAAAAACTACAATATTAAAGTTGTGCCAAACGCCCATATTTTAGTGACAAACGGGTCTTAATCGCGTAAACTTACTTTTGATTTTATCCTGACGTTTCGGGCATAACGTAAGGAACTGGTCTCACCGCGAGCTACTAAGCTATGAACTATCGGCTATAAACACGAACAAAAGATACGCACCCCCGTGTAAATAAAAGAGACACGGCGATACTCGCTCAGCTACCAGCTATCACCGCCGGGCGAGTATCGCCGTGTCTCTTTTATTTACACGGGAGTGAATATCTTTTGTTCGTGTTTATAGCCGATAGTTCATAGCTTAGTAGCTCACGGTGATACCAGTGCCTTACACCCGTGGTCGTGGGCAGACTCGTAAACGGTCCTCAGCTTGTTATTATATATGTATAGGTAATGGAATGCAGGGCACACTCCGTAACACTGATTTTCAGTGAGACCCGGCCCGGTAAAAGACCATTTCTAAAACATCAAACATACAATGAAATATTGTCTTTACGTTCCTTAAAATAGACTCGGAAGAATCGCTTTTAGGGCGCAGTAACTCACTGGGATGGAAATGGCATTTCATAACACTTTTCAGGCCTAGGCCTGCAAAGTAACTTTTTTTTTTAATTTCGACAACATTGTCGTTAATTTTTTTTATATTTCTTTGTATGTTTGAGAAAAGCACTATACATGCCTCGGCGTGAAACGTATTCCCGGCCTCGTTACCTATCCGGCCTCGCTCGCACGCTCGCTCCTCGGCCATACTTTCGCGTGTGTTGTGCACTTTGTCGATGCCAATTTTTAGTTGATTAACAAAACGAAAAAGATTGTTTATCAATTTTGATAAACGTTAAATATTAGTATAAAATGTCATTAAACCCCCTGTGAAATAGGAATATCATAGTGACAAAAAGACATAGCCAAATCATTTTTAATGTTGCATGATACATGAATTATATTTTTCAGGTTATTTATGTGACCCGGAGGACGTGCCAGGGCTGGCACATTTTTGCGAGCACATGCTCTTTATGGGCACAGAGAAATACCCAGAGGTACGTTCCCGACCATTTCTATGCAATATTTATATAGGTTTCTTCTCCACCATTCGTCAGTAAATAATCACTAAATAAAAAAAATTCAATGACCCACTTTAATCGATTTCTCCAAGATCCCCGATTTGTTTCCATCGCAGGCTTCCTATCATCAAATCCTACTTTCTGAATGCAAATGCTTGTAAATCAATTAAAATCATCAAAAGCGCCATACATGTAGGTACTTATAACATTTGAAGAGATCCCTCGATTTCTCCAATATCCCATCATCAAACCCCAACTTGGTGCCAACGGGACCATCTTGGGTTATACACGTTCAATTACAAAAAAAAATATTCAAATCGGTTCACGATTCTCGAAGTAATCGGTTAACATACATACAACAAAAAAAAATCAGTCGAATTGAAAACCTGTTACTTTTTTGAAGTCGGTTAAAAAAGATGTAAACAAACCAAAAAATTTGCATTATTTAATAATCGCACTCTTAGAACACAGTCTTGGTTTTATCGCCAACTTAAAACCCCAATGACTGATATATTGGTACCGTAGATTCAACATTCCGAGTTCTAAGGCAATCTGCCGAATCCTACGCCGGATCAGACGAGGCAACGGGGCCACGTCGTTACGTCGCCTAAATCAAACTAGTTTTAAGTTGTTTTATTGACACATTTTTGTGGGTTGAATCCTTTTCCCTAAACTACGTCCAGTTATCATGGCTTTTTTTGACAGGAAAACGAGTATACCAAGTTTCTATCCGAGCATGGGGGCTCGTCAAATGCCTCCACGTCTTCAGACCACACGATGTACTATTTCGACGTGCTGCCTGCTCATTTGGCGAAGACTTTAGATATGTAAGTACTAACACCTATGCACGCTAATTTAGGGTAAATTTAGGTAATCATTTTTTTCTGTATGTTATTACTTATTACCATGGTTATGGTCTCCTGAGCAACCATGGTTTTATGCAATAGTACATTTCGATGCAAGTGCAAAAAAAAAAATTTCGACGAGGGTAAAAGTTGGAGCCCGAGTGAAACGCGGGCGACAATCACTCGAGTTAAAAAGAAGTTCTTACACGTGTATCGAACGACTTTTTTTGCGTGCGCAAAGTTTACTTTTCCGCACTGGTTAGGAAACATTATATTACTTAAATTATGAAAACATGCATGTACATGTACCATTAAGGAAACACCAGAACAGTGCATGTTTGTAACATTTGCTGCTTGCATAAATAAAAAAAAACAAACAAGATCGGTTAAATCTTAATTTGATACAAATAAATAAGGAATGATACGGCGTTCAAGCCTCCTTGGCAGTCAATAGTTTTAATAATTAGGGACTGAAATAATTTTTGAAACGACTCGTATTAGGTATCGGCACGAGAGTCGAGGTCACGCACACATCAACATACAGAGTGTAATCGATAAGTGTTTACAGGCCATAATTCCGTAAATATGAGAGATGTCAGAAAATAATTAACTGATATCGAAAGTACGTTACAAAACGAGTAAAATTACACTAATAACTTTTTGAAATAAAATCAGACATATCCCAAATATTAACTTCAAACCCTTCCATACATTAGTAGGTAACCGTTCATTCGAAGATAACAAACTTTTCATTTGAGTATAAATGTTATATTAATTATTTCATAAACGGTAGTATTATTATTTTATTACAATGTATTCGTACAAATAAATAATCTCTAACAGTTTTATCTCTTACGACACCCGACATTTTTTAAGGCTGTAAGTCGTCATACTAAATGTATGGGAGCGTTTTAACTTAGTATTTTTAATATATTTTCATCTATTTAGAAAAAGTTATTAATGTAATTTTACTCGTTAGAGCGCTCGTACACCTGTAAGTTCTTACGTAAGTTATAGGGACGGAGCTATACTAAGGAATGAGAGGTGAATATCACTATCTCATTCCTTAGTATAGCCCCGTCCCTATAACTTACGTAAGAACTTACAGGTGTAGGCTGGCCTTTAGGTAACGTACTTTCGATATCAGTTAAAAGTTTTCTGATATCTCTCATATTTATGGAATTATGGCCTGTAAACACTTATCGATTACACCCTGTATATGTCATGTAAACACACGGGGAATTTGAAATTAGTGTTATTTTTTCGTACTGACAGCAAACCCAATTGCAATTGTAAGATTAACCAAAGAGTTGGTTCAAGGGATTTGCTTCAATATTTTGACACAAGTCATTCATTCACTACATTTTTTGCAATTAGTACTTCATTTGGCTGTGTGTAATCATTCACCTCAACTCTCGTGGCGATATCTATAGTCCTATACCTATATTATTTTACTGGTTTCATCGTAGTCAAAGATTTTTGTTTTTTTGTTCTATTGTATGCATTCCACCTATGTCCCGTACAAACGCGGTTTTTCTAAAAATTATGGGTTTATGGAAGTACTCTTTCGTGACCAGAGGAGTGAAAAAATTGGTCTAAAAAGAAAACTAATAACTCGGAAGAAAACCCAAATTATCGGAATATCCACGCCTTTGAACGAGCCCATGGAATGCTGCTGTATCACCAAGCACATAGTATGGTGCCAAACTATCTTTTTATTAATAAAGAAGAGTTTCTAATCTTGAATTGATTACAGCGCCCTCTCTAGCAAATTTAACGCAACGGAGAGTTGGCGAGTTTGCGGACGATTATGTGAGGCATACGTCTTAGGAGTGGCTTAAGGTTGTAGTACCTTCGAAACATTAAGTACAGATGTCGCTAGTGATTAGATTCACAATATCATTGGAAAAATTGGCTGTGGTCGACGGAAAGTCGTCTGGTGTAATTGGAAGCACGTTGGACCGGCAATCCAGAAGAAGCGGGTTCGATCGAATCCCATGACAACCAGATTCTTTCGCAGTTGGTTTTTTGACATTAAATAATAAATGGACGCACAGAGCCAAACAAAAAAACCAAGAAAAGTGGCACTAAAAGTCATTTCTATCATGTTTCAGTTGAAGCTAATAACGCTCACTTACAATAAACTATAATAAAAAAACTCAAAGAATAAAAAAACTTTTGAAGTGAGCAATAAGTGTCTAATTTGCGAACAACACCGCAAAATAGTAGAAACTTTTTATGTTTAAGGAATAATGATGCTATACCGTAAGGTGACCAAATGTCAACTGTCAGAACTGAATAGCGGAGCAAAAGGGCCGCAATATTTACTTCTGCAGCCCATTTTTTGGGGCCATTTTTTTGAGCTGTTTGGGGATCCACGTATATATTCTAAATCAATGGTTTTTTCTATGGTAAACACATCTGTTACGACATTGTGGGATTATCTTTGGTTAATTTGTTTGTTATTACAGTTTCGCGCAATTCTTCATCGCCCCCCTCTTCACGGAGTCGGCGACGGTTCGCGAGCTGAACGCCGTCAATTCGGAGCACGAGAAGAACACCTCCTCGGACATGTGGCGGCTCGACCAGCTCAACAAGAGCACGTCTTCTAGAGACCATCCCTACCACAAGTTTGGAACCGGTAAGTAATTTACGTATCACAGTTTCGCGCAGTTCTTGAAATGAAATGAAATAACATTTATTTATGACAAGCACATGGACATATACACATTTACAAATAAGTACACAACAACAGCTTGCCACAAAAGGGTCACAACTCAGCATGTAGCTGGCTAAGCCAGCGCTGTTCTTCCGTTGTGACCCACCAGGTACGTATACTAGCCGACAAGGCGACCACTCTGACAAACAAGTGACAACAAACACAGATAATTTAATTAAATCCATAATAGGCATGATGACTGGCAAGTCAAATCAGTATCTTAAATGTTAAATAAATTATTTTAACTACAGTCATCATCCCTATTACAGCCTTAAAAAACTAAACTTACAACATGCCGGTATATAAGGTAAAATAAAAAAATAAAAATTTACAAATTACGCACGATGGCTGGCATTCTTCATCGCCCCCCTCTTCACGGAGTCGGCGACGGTTCGCGAGCTGAACGCCGTCAACTCGGAGCACGAGAAGAACACCTCCTCGGACATGTGGCGCCTCGACCAGCTCAACAAGAGCACGTCTTCTAGAGACCATCCCTACCACAAGTTTGGAACTGGTAAGTTAAAAAAAAAAAGATTCTCTCATGACATTATATAGGCTAAAATATTGTGGGCAGTAACCCAATATTGTCTAGTCCAGAAGAAAGCAAACAAATAGTTAGTTCACAATTAAAATAGTTTATTTCACTTATACACACAGTCATTCACATTAAGCACAGAAGAAGAAAGTCCAACATGAAGAGAAGGTAAGGAAATATAGCACAGAGAATAAAGGAAAACACTCAGTAACATAAAATACGTAACTAATGTAACTAGGGATATTTGGGCTAAGCAAGCGTGCGTTCTGCGTTAGGGTCTAGCAAACAATGGCGAGCAGCGGATTTGCCCGATGATGGCCGACCTCCCCGCGCCCGCGCCGATCCGGAAACATACGGAACGGACGGCATACGGAAACTGCATTGCTAAGCGTTCGACCAAAGCTAGTGCAATCTCCGCTCGCTAAACAAATGTGCATCTTGCGAGTCGCCACAATATTTTCATCGCCCCCCTCTTCACGGAATCGGCGACGGTTCGCGAGCTGAACGCCGTCAACTCGGAGCACGAGAAGAACACCTCCTCGGACATGTGGCGCCTCGACCAGCTCAACAAGAGCACGTCTTCTAGAGACCATCCCTACCACAAGTTTGGAACCGGTAAGTTAAAAAAACTGAAGTGGCAGTGGGCGGGACATGTTTGTCGAAGAGCCGATGGCCGATGGAGCAGACGAGTCTTGGAGTGGAGACCGCGAACGACTCGCCCGGTGGGCCGCCCTCCCGCCAGATGGACCGACGATCTAAAGAAAGTGGCGGGAAGTGGTTGGATGCGGAGAGCTGAGGACCGAGTATGGTGGCGCGAATTGGGGAAGGCCTATGTCCAGCAGTGGACGACTATGGGCTGATGATGATGATGAAGTAAAAAAAAAAGATTCTCTCATGTCAACATGCCATGGAGAGAAACTTGAAACTAAGAATTCACAAAACAAGAAACATGGATATCAACCATCCGCCGTCAACTCGGAGCACGAGAAGAACACCTCCTCGGACATGTGGCGCCTCGACCAGCTCAACAAGAGCACGTCTTCTAGAGACCATCCCTACCACAAGTTTGGAACCGGTAAGTAATTTACGTATCACAGTTTCGCGCAGTTCTTCATCGCCCCCGGAGGGTGTCATGGTGAAATGCTTCGCGACCCCATGGCATCCTCGTTAACGGCAACGAGGATCGAACGCCGGAGTGGAATTAGTGGGTAGGGCATCTCCCCCCCTTCTTGCTACGAGAAGGGCCCGGGAATGCGAGCCCCACACATCCCCCCATCTTCCCGTATTTTGGGGGGACGGTGCGTAAAGGCATTAGTAAGTAAGTAAGTAAATATTCTTTATTGTGCACCACATACTTAATTGAAATACAAATACAGAAAAACATGTATCGATAGGCAACAACAGGCGGTCTTATCGCTTGCAAGCAATCTCTTCCAGACAACCTTAGGGTAGCAGGAAATGAAAACGTTAGCAAATAATTATAATCGGGTAGTGCCGATATGAGAACATTACCACTCCGTCAAAAAAAAAAAAAGTTCTTCATCGCCCCCCTCTTCACGGAGTCGGCGACGGTTCGCGAGCTGAACGCCGTCAACTCGGAGCACGAGAAGAACACCTCCTCGGACATGTGGCGCCTCGACCAGCTCAACAAGAGCACGTCTTCTAGAGACCATCCCTACCACAAGTTTGGGACTGGTAAGTAAAAAAAAAAAAAAGATTCTGTCATGACATTTTATAGGCTAAAATATTGTGGGCAGTAACCCAATATTGTCTAGTCCAGAAGAAAGCAAACAAATAGTTAGTTCACAATTAAAATAGTTTATTTCACTTATACACAAAGTCCAACATGAAGAGAAGGTAAGGAAATATAGCACAGCGAATAAAGCGAAGGAAAACACTCAGTAACATTTTTGTCAGCCTCCGTAGCCTAGTTGGTAGTGACCCTGCCTACGAAGCTGGAGGTTCTGGGTTCGAATCCTGGCGAGGGCATTATTTGTGTATTTATTTATCACAAATATTTGTTCCTTGGACATGGCTGTCTATGTATTTAAGTATCTATATGTACTACTACTACTAGATGGGCGCAGCGACCCAAAATGAGTCTTGGCCTCCGACACAAGAGCACGCCATTTCACTCGGTCTTGAGCAGTTTCATGCCAGTCGTCACCAGCACCCAGCTCGCGCAGGTCCGCCTCAACCAGATCTTTCCAACGATACTTGGGGCGGCCGACAGGACGACGGCCCGTCGGATGACCCAAGTATGCTTTCTTGACGTTGCGATCCTCCTCCATTCTCTCAACATGGCCAAGCCAACGGAGACGGTGGGCCTTGGTCTCCCCAATGATGTTCGGTTCGGCCACCAGTTCTTGGATCTCGGCATTTTTCAGGATCCTCCAACTACCATCCGGTTTTTGCACCGGCCCCAGGATTTTCCTGAACACCTTACGCTCTGTTACCAAGAGGCTGTGCTCCTCCTTTAAAGTTAGAGTCCATGCTTCACATCCATACATTAAGATCGGGCGGATGACGGTCTTGTAAATACGAAGCTTGGCTTTCCTGCTAAGAAGCTTGGACACCAACACCTTGTGAATCGCAGCACTACAGCGTAAGGTGCTCTGAATTCGGACGTTAATCTCATCCTCTCTTGAGTGCGTGTCGGTTATCGTACAACCGAGGTACTTAAATTTGGACACTCCCTTGTAGGACTGTGGTCCCACAAGTAGGTCTTCCCTTTTTTCACGACAGTTCCTATAACGCCTCATGTGCAGGTACTCCGTTTTATCGTGGTTAATCCTGAGACCTACTTTCGCTGCTTCTTGTGTCATAATCCTCGCTGATGTTATAACTTCTTCACGGTTTTCCCCTAATATAGCTATATCATCTGCATACCCAATCAATCTATGCCTCCCATTCAGTTCCACTCCGGAATCCTGTGCAATGAGTTTTTTAACGACATGTTCCAAGACTAAATTGAAGAGCATAGGGGAAAGGGCATCGCCTTGCTTTAGTCCGGTATTCACCGTGAAGTCCTCCGTATATTCACCGCCTACTTTCACTCGCATTCGGCTTTCACTTGTGGCTACGCGGATCATGTCAACAAGCTTTTTGGGTATGCCAAACTCTCCCAGGATAGAATACAAGGCGCCTCGGTCTATGCTGTCATATGCCTTGGTAAAATCCACAAATAACGCGTGAACGCTCTGAGCATATTCCCACCTTTTTTCCATCAGTTGTTTGAGGAGGAATATCTGGTCAATCGTACTGCGATTTCTGCGAAACCCACACTGATAATCGCTTAGGATTCTTTCCGCATATGGTTCTAACCTCTGCAGCAGTACGTATGACAAAATCTTATATGCAGTAGGAAGTAGAGCGATTCCTCGATAATTTGAGCACTTCTTTCTGCAGCCTTTTTTGTGAACCGGGCAAATGACACCCACATTCCACTCCGTAGGTTGCTTTTCCAGAGCCCATATTTTCAGGAGCAACTCATACATTTTGGACTGGACCGCCCCGCCGCCGTACTTCCATACTTCGGAAGGCAACTCGTCAATACCCGGAGCCCTGTTATTCTTCAGCCTCATAATAGCAAACCGAACCTCTTCGAACGTGGGAGCTTCTACGTGCTGGTCACCGATAACTGAAGTGGTAAAAGTTCGTTGCTCGATAGGGGGGCAGTTTAACAAATCTTTAAAGTAGGTGCGCCACTCAGTCTTAATTTCAGGGATAGAGGTAATTAAGTTGCCACTGTCATCAACGAGAATTTGAGTAGACGGTTTATAACCTTTTTTAAATGACCGTACCTCTTGAAAAAAATTCCTTGAGTCGTTTGCCTTAAGTAGCATCTCTATATTTTTGACTATGTTATCTAAGTGTGCTCTCTTCTCTTTTCTGATAATACGTTTAGCCTCCCTCTGTAGCTGTTTGTGCTGGTCTTTCCATCGGTCACTTTGCTCGGAAAGTACTTTGTAATATCGCTTTTCTGCTACCACCCGCGCACATTCTTCGTTCCACCACTTTTTTCGTATGCATTTCTGCTTACGTCCAAGAATTTTGAGTCCGGCTTCTTTAACAGTTATTTTCATCAAATCCCATTTCCCATCAATATCATCATCTATCATTAAACCTGCAAATCTATTATTCAATTCTTACTGAAATTGTTCTTTGAGTGTTGGGTTTTTTAAACTACTAATGTTAAATGCATTATTGCTGTGACTATCCTGCCTTTTAGCCACTTGTATCCTCATTTTCAGCTTAATTCTCAATAGGTAGTGATCACTGTCACAATCCGCACCTCTAAAGGTTCGAACGTCTTGTATCGAACTTTTATGCCTAGAGTCTATAAGCACATGGTCGATTTGGTTAATGGTGCATCCGTCGGGAGATTTCCACGTTCCTTTATGAATGTCTTTATGAGGAAACATCGTGCTTTTGATGACCATTGCCTTAGAAGCCGCGAGACTTATTAATCGGACTCCATTGTCGTTAGATCTTTCATGTTTACTGTATTTTCCAATTGTTGGCATGAATATTTCCTCTTTACCAATTTTCGCATTGAAATCTCCAAGTAGTATTTTAACATCGTAACTCGGTAGTCGATCGTGTACAGATTCCAGTTGTTCGTAAAACAGATCTTTGTCATCGTCTTCTGCCATTTCTGTAGGTGCGTATGCGTTAACTATAGATATATTTGCCAAGTTACTTCTGATGCGTAAAACGGATATTCTATCCGAAACTGCATCGAACCGAATCACGTTGCCAATTAGACTCTTTTTCACCATAAATCCTGTACCATGTGTATGTTGTCCAGCGTCACCACCACTGTAGAGCAAAATTGAACTATTATCAACAACGCATTCTCCCTGGCCCGGCCATCTCACCTCTTGAAGGGCCGCTACATCCAGCCCATATCTCTGTAGCTCACTGTTTACGCGGTAGATAGCACCAGGCCTGTAGAGAGAACGCACATTCCAGGAGGCTAATCGAAGTTCCTTAGTACCATGCCAGTTGCCGTTAGTTTTGGGATCGGATCGGTTCTTTTCTTGTGTCGGTTTCGTAACTTAAAGGTTTTTCCGTGGGAGGGGTGTTAACCCGCCGCACAACCCCCAAAATGCTGGAGGACCACACCCATCGTTGGTTAGCGAGTCCATCGGACTTAGCCAGTAGCTAGCTAGGCTGTACTACCGACCGTTCCCCCATCCACCACCTCGGGGACGCTCCACTACGCCGTGAGGGCCAGCGCGTGGCCCTCACGGCGTAGTGGAGCGTCCCCGAGGTGGTGGATGTATCCCCGAGTCTATATGTATTTATCTATTATATATATCGTCGCTTGGTACCCACATCACAAGCCTTAATTGACAACGTTTCAAAATTTTCAATGTCCCTAAATCGAAAACCATTTCGAGATATACGCATGTAGATCACAAAAATATATTTTTAAATTTTTTTATCGCAATATTTATGTAAAAAATCGCAATAATAGTTTAAAGGGGAAGTGACGTCATATAGCTGACATGCCACATCAGAGATGAGACATTCAGAGCTGCCACTATAGCCAAAAAATGTTGCGGTTGGAATGTCTCTTGTGTTTGGCAGTGACACTTGACATTTGTCACCGATTTTCGTCGTTTTCTTATGTGTTTGAAACATCACTTGTGACGTCATTTAGCTGATTCTTGACGTTTGTAACTTACGCTCTTTCTGCTCGAAGTAGTAATAAAAGAGGATTTTCTCACTAAATTTGCAATTTAATTGAAAAGTAAAAAAATACGTATATCCTTTAATATTGACTTCTTTCAAAACAGACAATAAAAACTTGCACTAAAAAATATGAAATGTTGTCAATTGAGCTTACCGTGGGACTAGGTTGATTTGTGTAAGATGTCCCAAGATATTTATTTATTTATTTATTTATTTAACATAAAATACGTAACTAATGTAACTAGGGATATTTGGGCTAAGCAAGCGTGCGTCCTGCGTTAGGGTCTAGCAAACAAAGGCGAGCAGCGGAGTTTTTTTTTTTTTTTTTTTATACCACGTCGGTGGCAAACAAGCATACGGCCCGCCTGATGGAAAGCAGTCACCGTAGCCTATGGGCGCTTGCAACCCCAGGGGTATCACATGCGCGTTGCCGACCCAATAAGAACTTGTACACTCCTCTTTTGAAGAACCCCATACTGTAGTCCAACGGGAAAACCTCGGCAGGGAGCTCATTCCACAGACGGACCGTCCGCGGGAGGAAGTTCCTCTGAAACCGCACGGTGCGCGACCATTTAGGTTGCAAGGTGTGAGGATGAGCGCCCAGTCGGTGGCGAGCGGTGCGATGATGAAAAGTGGAGTTGTCCGATGATGGCCGACCTCCCCGCGCCCGCGCCGATCCCGAGCGCTTCTGACGGCATACGGAAACTGCATTGCTAAGCGTTCGACCAAAGCTAGTGCAATCTCCGCTCGCTAAACAAATGTGCATCTTGCGAGTCGCCACAATATTTTCATCGCCCCCCTCTTCACGGAATCAGCGACGGTTCGCGAGCTGAACGCCGTCAACTCGGAGCACGAGAAGAACACCTCCTCGGACATGTGGCGCCTCGACCAGCTCAACAAGAGCACGTCTTCTAGAGACCATCCCTACCACAAGTTTGGAACTGGTAAGCTCTACGAACAAATAAAACATGGAAGCCGCACGCCTACTAAATTGCCTTTCAAAAACGGTCCTAAATTTTAGTTGACAAGTGTCACCCTCTCTTAAATGCATCATGGTCATGAATTTCAATATCAACCTATAAAAACTTAAACCGCCATTTAAAAATAGTTGTGATTGGTCCGTCAAAGTTTTGATTGGCTATATTCTATAAACATTTGCCAAAGATATTGCGCCGAAATATGCGCGGTGTTAAGAAAAGCGTTATGTCCTGCCCATCTTGGCACAATTGAACAATTGTGTTTGGGGGCATTTTTGAGCTGGCGAAAGACGTCCATGTTATGTATGGTCGCAGAGTAAGCTCCAAAAAAACCGGCCATGAGAATGTCGGGCCATGCTCATGTTATTTCCGTAGTATTCAAAAACAGTCGGGCCCATTATGTTCGAAATACTTTTATTTTAAACTATTCTACAAGCCCACTATTCCTGATTTTTTTTTCATATTTTTAGAGCCCATAGGTCAAAAGTTAAAGGATACACATTTTTTTCTTCTGGAGCGGTTACCTCCGACAATATTGACTTTAGAAAAAAAGTTTCGTTTGGTTATTCTTTTTCGAAGAGCTATTCAACAATAATTATATAAACTTATTTATCAAGATAACAATTTGCTGGTGGTAGGACCTTGCACGGCATCCGCCCGGATAGCTACCACCGTCTTACCCGTTAATCTGCCGCTAATTAGCAGAGTTTGCACTGCTGTGTTTCGGTTTGGGGGTAAGATAGCCGGTGTAATTACTGGCATAGATACATGCAATCCATCTAAGTCCATGGGCACTATGTCCATGGGCCTCAGTTCCTGCTTTCCATCAGGTGGGCTGAGAGCTCAGTTGTCACTTAAACTTTTGACCGGTACTGTATGTAACAACATTGTAGACTACTCTTATTTTACGCAAATAAATTATTATGATATTGGTTGCAATGCAAGTACCATCTTCACGAAGTGCATTTCAACAGTGCAATAATATTTTCGATTTATTATGCCAATTTCACTATTATTTTATAAATTATAAATATTGGATATACCAAAGAAAAAACGACCAAGATCACCAACGTCCGAGGTGGGGATCGAACCCACGTGCTCAGCTTTCGCGGCTGATGCCTGCACCCCTCGCCTACTCGGTCTTAGCAACCAAAATACGTTCACTATTATTGTTTAATTTTGTTCACAGGTAATCGAGAGACTTTAGAGACGATACCAAGAGAGAAAGGAATAGATGTACGCAAGGAACTCCTCAAGTTCCACGACACTTGGTATTCTGCCAACATCATGACTCTGGCAGTTATTGGGAAAGGTTAGTGGGGATTATGAATATAAACTTATTTAGGCACTTGTCTCACCGCGAGCTACTAAGCTATGAACTATCGGCTATAAACACGAACAAAAGATACGCACTCCCGTGTAAATAAACGAGACACGGCGATACTCGCCCGGCGGTGATAGCTGATAGCTGGGCGAGTATCGTCGTGTCTCTTTATCAGGATAAAACCAAATCTGAGGCTGAAAGCTCAGTTGTCTACTTTCGTCACATAAAAAAAAAACTTTGACGTGGGTGAGACAATTTATTGTAGACCGTGTACCATGTACCTAGAGCGAGAGAAAGCCTGAGATAAAGATAGAGAGGTAGTAAGAGAGAAAGACCATAAATTGTCAGCCTTTGTAGCCTAGTTGGTAGTGACCCTGCCTACGAAGCTGGAGCTTCCGGGCTCGAATCCCGGCGAGGGCATTATTTGTGTATTTATTTATTTATCATAAATATTTGTTCCTTGGTCATGGCTGTCTATGTATTTATGTATCTATTCGAGGGTTGGGTGGTCAAACCCGAAAAGTCGAGCAAACCTGTTTTTAAAATGCGAACTATATGACATTGACGTGAAGTTGTTATTTCAATGAAAAAATATCTCGATTGGTTGACCACCCAACCCATATGTATCTATCTATTATATATATCGTCGCCTAGTACCCACATCACAAGCCTTAATTGAGCTTACCGTGGGACTAGGTCGATTTGTGTCGAAGATGTCCCAAGATATTTATTATTATAGTCAAAGTCAAAGTATTTATTTTCCAGAATACGGTACGGGAAGTTCTTATAAAATAATATATAACTGTGTAGCTATCACACAGGCGTGCAAATATTTAGAGAGGAAATGAATTTAGTTCAATCGATTTTGTATACAAAAAATGAAATGATATGTCAAGTACAAAATTATAATAAATACAAACATTATGTCAAATAAATGAAATACAATAATACCGATCTATGTCACTTATGCTCTAAACAATTCTTAACCCTTAGGTACATATAGTATCACACATTTTAATTCTGAAATGACTTATGTAAACAATCGATGCCAATTAGAACTCTGTTGCTCAGTGTGTCAGTCGCAATTGATTACTTATTTCGACATGTGTCATTTCGGTCGTATCATTTATGATACTGTATGCACCTAAGGGTTAACACTAAAAACATCTTTCGATAAGCCAAATCGTCAACTTATTTTTAAAACTATTACCCTGGAGCTCCTTAATGTGCACTGGCAAGTTATTATACAATTATAAATAATTATAATATTATAAATAATTACCCCTTTCTTTCAGAATCCCTAGACGAACTAGAAGCCATGGTAGTGCCGTTATTCTCGGCTGTCGAAGACAACTCCGTGGAGGCCCCCTCGTGGCCGGAGCACCCATTTCCGCCGGAACTGCGCCGGAAACGGGCGTACTGTTTACCGGTTAAGGATCTACGGTCTCTGTCCATTGACTTCCCTATACCGGACACTAGGAAGCATTATAAGAGCGGGGTGAGTGAATAATCTCTAAAAATCACTATTCCTCGGTATTTTTCTAGCAGGAACGAGACGACAAGATTAAACATAGACGTAACTGTTATCGATAAGTTTTATAGTGGTCGATAAATCAATTTGATAAATAAATAACTTAGAGATCAAATACGAGAAAATAAATCATACTCAAAACGATACATTATTTTTCTAATATTTTTTATTACCAAAAAATTTAAAAGCTGACTTTGACCGACTTCTCTCGCCGGAATTGCACTATAAGCGGGCGTACAGTCAAGGGCAAAAATATCGGTACACTTTTTTGCTTATGTCTGGAGCTAAAATCGTATATATATTTATGCCCCTGACTGTACTGTTTACCGGTTAAGGATCTACGGTCTCTGTCCATTGACTTCCCTATACCGGACACTAGGAAGCATTATAAGAGCGGGGTGAGTGAATAATCTTTAAAAATCACTACCTCGATATTTTTCTAGCAGGAACGAGAGATTTACAAAACTAAACTTAGACGTAACTTATCGATAAGTTTTATAGTGGTCGATAAATCAATTTAATAAATAAATAACTTAGAGATCAAATACGAGAACATAAATCATACTCAAAACGATACATTGTTTTTCTAATATTTTTTTATTACCAAAAAATATAAAAGCTGACTTTGACCGACTTCTCTCGCCGAAATTGCGCCGGAAACGGGCGTACTGTTTACCGGTTAAGGATCTACGGTCTTTGTCCATTGACTTCCCTATACCGGACACTAGGAAGCATTATAAGAGCGGGGTGAGTGAATAGTCTCTAAAAATCACTATACCTCGATATGTTTCTAGCAGGAACGAGACGGAGCGGAGCGGTGCTGTGCAAAATTGACCAATTACATTCTTCAAATTCGAATTCGAAACACTGTGATGTGGTCTCATTGGCCGAGCTCCCACAGCTCCGCTCCGCTCCGCGTCAGAAGAGTCGCACCTTTATAGTGGTCCATAACTAAATTTAATAAATAAATAAATTACAAGAATATGAATCACACTCAAAACGACACTGAATTTTTCTTATATCTTTTATTTTTAAAATCCATCAACAGAACAAAGACTAATAAAATTTACTCTAACGCCATGGGAAATAATTAAAACAAAGCCTAGGTGGGTCCTGTATTTCTGGAGTACCTAATCTTACGAAGTTAGTATAGGGTGTACTCACAGAATTAGGTTTGGATAGAAGAAACAAGTTCATTCATTTGTATTAGTACGGTCAAATCGTACATAATTTTACCCTAAACTCGCAAATCAAGTAGTATCGCTGCATTTTTGGTATGTTGTTTAGACACCATATGACAGTATAAAACCATATTTTGCAAGCAAAAAAAAGTTGTGCTAGCTGGGTAGTACGTGAAAAACTGCGAAATTTACGGCCATTTTTTAGTTTCTGATTTTTATTTAAAAAACCTTACGTTTTTTGATATCATATGTAAATAAACGTTTAAAGACTAATAAATTTCCAAAAAGTTGAGCTCACATGCATTACCGTAGGTCTTATAGTTTCAGAGATTCGAGACTTTTTGTAAACTAGATAAAATTTTGTGTTTTGCTAACGTTTTCGACTTAATATCGCCTCACCAAATTATGCTACGAAAAACATGCAATTAATGACCTTATAGCGCACTTAATATTCTTTAATTTAAGGGTAAAATTAGGTCAGCGAACTTTGTAGTTGAAAGTATAAACCCGAAATTCCAAAGGCAGGAGGCCCGCTATCTAAGTTTTTCATACAAATCGCAAGTCGAGTTGCAAAGCTGCAATTTTGGTATATTATAAAGGCCTTATAGATATATACGAAAATGCATATTAAAAGAAAAACAAAAAAATAATTTGGGCATAGGACTTAAAAAACGGAAAAAAAATCGCACTTTTTTTAGTTTTTGACGTTTAACTAAAAATCTATTATCTTTTGATACTGATTGCTATAAAACTAAGAAAGAACATTAAATTTGAAAGGATTTGAGCTACGTTGCATCACCGTAAGTTATATATATTTTGAGGTACGACATTTCATAAAGTGCCCTTTTATCAAAACATAAACAAATTTTAGGTTACGTTAAAGCTATTCACTAAATATTGGCAAAACGTTCGCGCTAAGAAAAAAAAGTAATTGTAGATAATAATTCTACATTAAATTTGGAACAAATTGAGCCAATAACAATTACTGTAAGTCTTATAGTTGGGGGTGTACGAGGCTTCAAAACATGCATTTATTTTCTTAACTTAATGAAGGGCACATTTTGAAATGTCGTTAATCTAAATCTATATAATTTAGGATAATGCACGGTAGCTCAAATCCTTTCAAATTTAATATTCTTTCATAGTTTTATAGCAATTTGTATCAAAAAGTTATAGTTTTTTTAGTTAAACGTCAACAACTAAAAAAAGTCCGATTTTTTTTCAGTTTTTTACGTCCTTTACCTAAATCCTTTATTTTTTTTCTTGTAATATGCATTTTCGTACATCCCTATAGAGCCTATATAATATACAAAAATTGCAGCTTTGCAACACGACTTGCCATTTGTATGAAAAACTTAGATAGCGGACCTCCTGCTTTTTGAATTTCGCGTTTTTAGTTTCAATCGCAAAGTTTACTTACCTGATTTTACCCTTAAATGAAAGAATATTAATTGCGCTATGAGATAATTATTTCATGTTTTTCGTAGCATAATTAGGTAAGGCGATATTAAACCAAAAACGTTAGCAAAACTCAACATTTTATCTAGTTTACAAAACAGGGTACTATTTGAAGTCTTGAATCTCTGAAACTATAAGACCTACGGTAATGCATGTTATCTCATCTTGTTACAAATTTATTCATCTTTAAACGTTACCTGATACATATTGTCAAAAAACGTAAGGCTTTTTTTATAAAAATCAGAAACTAAAAATAGACAGTAAATTTCACAGTTTTTCATGTATAACGCAGCTAGCACAACTTTTTTTTGCTTGCAAAATGTGGTTTTATACTGCCCTATGGTGTCTAAATAACATACCAAAAATGCAGCTTTACTACATGTTTTGCGAGTTTAATGTACGATTTGACCGTACTATATGGCGGCCGAGCGTGTTAGATTTTGTACTGAAGTTGTTACTTGCCTATGATTTTAAATATGTCTCAGGCCCTTGAGTATTCATATTTTTGTGTTGTTGCAATTAATATTACTTAAGGAGGCATTATTATTGTTTTTGTTCACTTCAACTTACAAAATTTGACGACCGAAAGCTGCAAGCTGCGATTAAGGGTCGGATTCCCGATTTTGTCGTTTTAGACTTATTTTCGAACAAAGAATTTGTTAAGTAAATATAACTCTACAAACACATTTCTTACATGAGCTTATTCAGAAAGAACCGGTGCAGAGGCTCCAATTGATATTATATTTTATATTTACATGGATTTCCTAGAAATTGGCTCTAAATGTACCGAAAATTTAAAAAATTGCATATTTTTCGAACACGACGCAATGCATATTTTTCTTTTACGGGCATATAATATTCATGTTAATTTAAAAGCCAGATAACTGAATTAGTGCATCAGGGCATATTCATATTTTTCCTCATAAAGACAACGGAGAAATTTAATCCTTAATTTAAAATTACGTATATTCTCCATACAAATGGCGACACGAGTCAAAATTCTCTTTTGACTCAGATGGCGCGAGCGCCTCCTCGAGGTCGGACGCACGCCAAATCGCTCCCGTTGACAGCTCTTTTTGACATTGAAAATGACATAAAATCATATACATACACGTCAAGGGATGCCAGTACTCAAAGTGTCTTTAAATAAGTAGGGAAAATCAGAACGAAGAAATTCTTTCGAACCCCATCGTTAATTTAAGTTTCTTGTTATTTTTATGACGGAACACAAGAAAACTATAACAACTGATTCAAAATAAAACTCAATACTACCGAACACGTATAAGTTACATTCGCAAAAACGATTAAAAATGAAAAAAGTTTACGGATACGATTTGGTGTAATGGAGTTTATTTTCTGTACTTTGGCAACAAAATACGTCATTTGAAAACACATGTGACGGCTAGAAGTCAAAGCGATAGGATGTCAATTTGAGATGTATTTGTTATGTAATTATATATATTTAATTATATTAGTAGGTATACATATTCAAAGTGATTCGTGTCTTTAATTTAATGGTTGATTTGTGGAATAAAATCTGTGCTCATCGCCACCGCGATTTCTGCGGCCGCGATTTCTTGGTAAGAAAGTATTGTACCCGCATCTTCTCAGTACATTCAATATTGAAAGTAAATTAGTTTTGAAATAAAAACATGAAAAAGGATAAATTCGCGTATATTAACTAATTTTAACCTCTTTCCGACGTTTCGAACACTACATGTTTCGGGGTCTGCGGATGACTGTTTTCATAGTTTTATTTCATTTGTAATCCTCGCGGTAACTGAAGAAAATATTATGTATATTATTTTTTATTTATTATATACGTAATAAGTTATACTTACAGTCGTACGCCGTGTGGTGACGGCAGTAAGAATACATTTGTCACCACCCCAACTCCTGCGGGTGTCGTAAGAGTCGACTAAGGGATTGAAGTGTCACTGACCATTCTACAAAATTGATGATGGGCAGCAGCGTCATCCTAGTGGACACATTACTGCGATCGCCAATCCGCTTGCCCAGCGTGGCGATTATGGGTATTTACCTCCTAATGCGTCTATACGCATAGTTAATAGGAGAGGCCTACGTCCAGCAGTGAACTAACATAGGCTGATGATGATACTTACAATATAACAGTAAAAACCAGATCCTCGCGAACTACAAAGTGTATCATGGAAACTGCGGCTACGGCACACAAAATAAGCTGAACTGCATATAAATAAGTTCGAAAACGTAACTTATTGGTTTTTGGTTTGAAACTGGAATGATTTATATATTATACTTATATTCTCTTTCTAGAAATGGCACGTACGCTTTACTGATACTTAAATACTGAAGGATTCGCTGAGTGGCACAGGACTCTATCAATACGGACACAAAAGGTATACCTACTAGTTTAAATTCGTAGATTGCAATACATTCCTAGTTATTTATTTGTATTTTCTTTATTCTTGTGTATAATAACTAGGGTTAGGAATTTTGGTGGCATTAGGTGGACAGAGAACAGTGGAGTCGTTGTTTATTTTTTTATGATTGATTGAATAATAAATTAATCAGAAATAATAATAAATATATTATTTTAAACAGGGTTTCGCAAATTTTAAGTATTAAATAATTTCATCTCTAATATTTGACTACCTATGAATTGAAGTTCAATCATTCTTTGTAATATAGCTTATGATTATTATATAATATTTACGGTCTTCGAGAGAACTAGAACCTTAAAAAATCAATCTTAAATAAATTTTCACATATACCAACATTTAATTGAAAATTTATATTTTTCTAGTTTCTCAAAAATAAAACTCATGTTATTTATTTAAATTCCTTGATAAATCTAGCTTGAAATGAACGCTATTTCGTTATTATCTTACAAGTTAATCATTTATTCAAGTTAAAAATGTTTGTAATATTGACTCCACTGCTCTATGTTATGAAAAAGGGATTGAAGTGGCGATTTACATTTACCTCCTAATGCATCCATACGCATAAGTAATAGGAGAGGCCTTTGTCTAGCAGTGTATTGATATAGGTTGTTGATGATGACGATGATGTTGATGGTGATGTTGTTGCACACATAAAACCGGTTTGAGATTTATCAACCCAACCAATCATCCATTTTCCTTCAAAAAGTGATAATTCCTTACTTAGGAAAGTGGAACTGCCGATGAAGGCTAGAACGGAACTTCGGAACACTTTGGTGTTTTGTATGTATGTAACTGGTTATGCATTTTAAGCAATGAAGATGGTCGCGTGTAAGTTATTGTCAAATACGAGTTTTGATGGGGTGTTTCCTTAGGAAACGGGGGACTTCATCAAACCTTAGGATACTGTATTATCATTTACACATCAAGCATTTTCATTTATGCGTTGTAATGTGAGTAGGTGGAACTGCTGATAAAGACCAGAACGGAACTCCTTAACGACACGTGTTTCACTTTTGGCAGATATTTCTGATTGATTGTGTAAGTTATGGAGCATGTTATTGACAAAGACCAGGTTAGATGGTAGAGGTCCCTTAACCGTTAAGGAATTAAGGGAACGGATAAATGTAGAGTATTTATGTAAGCTACTCTTTAAAAGAGGTTTCATACTATTGTACCTTTTTAGGGTTCCGTAGTACACTACCCTTATAGTTTTGCTCTGTCCGTCTGTCTGTCCGCAGCATAGCTCAGTGGCCGTTAGTACTAGAAATCTGCAATTTGGTACAGATATACATATTAATTATGCCGACAAATTGGTAAAATAAACATTAGAAAAAAGCTGGTGAAGTGTGAATGATTTTTTTATTTTCTGTAATCTTATCGTGTGGAATATCGTTGAAGAGGTCTTTGAAAAAAAATAAGGGATTTTCAAACAAAGTTTTTTTCTAAAGTCAATATTTTCAGAGATATCCGAAAACTACGGAACCCTAGCATGGGCCGACATGCTCTTGGCCGGTTTTTTATTACCTCAGGAGCTGCTAATATACAGGTTGTTCTAAAGTTAAAAAAAGGAGTGTGGATTTCAATGTGGATAACAAGATTTAATCATATCACGCCACCAGACCAGTCGCAGTCGTTGTCGTCAGTGGCAGAAGGATAACGAAGGCTGTCATGAACTGCTCCTTGGTGAACCGAGGGAATTCCTGTTCTTAATAGTAATGGTGCGTTTAAACCAAAAGAGCATTCGCTATTCTAGCGCCCGTTCTACGAAATCAACCAATCACGTTTTGTGTACCGATCGAATTTCGTAGAGTGGCCAGTGGGAGGTTAGAACAGCGAATGCTCTTTTAGTTTGAACGCACCTTTACGCAAAAATGATGTAGGTACCTTGCATAAATTTTGATGTTTTTATTTAACCTCGTGCCTACATTAGGTACCTAGGATACATGTAGGTAAGAGGTAACTTCCGTGTTGCATATTGCACAAACAAAGTACCTAATGATAATGTTGCTTTTTTCGGTAGGTACTATGTTTTGATCATAGCACGAGCAAATACTCGTACACGTTTATGTGACGTAGGTAAAATAAATAAATATCTTGGGACATCTTACACAAATCGACCTAGTCCCACGGTAAGCTCAATTAAGGCTTGTAATGGGGGTACCAGGCGACGATATATATAATAGATAGATACATATAGATACTTAAATACATAGACAGCCATGACCAAGGAACAAACATTTGTCATAAATAAATACACAAAGAATGCCCTCGCCGGGATTCGAACCCGGAACCTCCAGCTTCGTAGGCAGGGTCACTACCAACTAGGCTACGGAGGCTGACAACTAACTTAACGTGGTTGGTAGGTAAATGGTTCAAAAATGGTAAATTACAAACATAATCTTGTAAATTCGACATTTTATTTATTGCGTATTTTATACATTGGTAAAATTAAATGTAAACAATTAGAGACTCAACTTATTGTTCATTTGAATGACAATGTCAAACTTCGTGTATAAGCTGTTTTTTCTGGTAAGATAAGAGTGCAAAGGTGGGATCCAAATTTATTTTAATTTAGAAACTTGAAACTTTAATATTAATAAGGTATTTTGCAAGGGTACAAGAAATGTAATTGAATCATTTCTTAAAGGTTAAAAGGGGATAATCCCACAATGTCGTAACAGATGTGCTTACCATTGAAAAAATCAACTGCGAAAGACTCTGGTCGTCACGGGATTCGAACCCGCTTCCTCTGGATTGCCGGTCCAACGTGCTTCCAATTACACCAGACTACCTTCCGTCGATCACAGCGAATTTAGTCAATGGTATTGTGAAGCTAATCACTAGCGACATCTGTACGTAGTGTTTCGAAGGTACTACAACCTTAAGCCACTCAAAGACGTGTGGCTACCACAATCGTCCGCAAACTCGACAACTCTCCGTTGCGTTGAATTTGCTATAGAGGGCGCTGTAATCAATTCATGATTAGGAAACATCAATTTGTTTTATAATTAAACAAATTGATGTTGGTGTTACTTTTTTACAATGCGGATAATCCCACAATGTCGTAACAGATGTGCTTACCATTGAAAAAATCAACTGCGAAAGACTCTGGTCGTCACGGGATTCGAACCCGCTTCCTCTGGATTGCCGGTCCAACGTGCTTCCAATTACACCAGACTACCTTCCGTCGATCACAGCGAATTTAGTCAATGGTATTGTGAAGCTAATCACTAGCGACATCTGTACGTAGTGTTTCGAAGGTACTACAACCTTAAGCCACTCAAAGACGTGTGTCTACCACAATCGTCCGCAAACTCGACAACTCTCCGTTGCGTTGAATTTGCTATAGAGGGCGCTGTAATCAATTCATGATTAGGAAACATCAATTTGTTTTATAATTAAACAAATTGATGTTGGTGTTACTTTTTTACAATGCGGATAATCCCACAATGTCGTAACAGATGTGCTTACCATTGAAAAAATCAACTGCGAAAGACTCTGGTCGTCACGGGATTCGAACCCGCTTCCTCTGGATTGCCGGTCCAACGTGCTTCCAATTACACCAGACTACCTTCCGTCGATCACAGCGAATTTAGTCAATGGTATTGTGAAGCTAATCACTAGCGACATCTGTACGTAGTGTTTCGAAGGTACTACAACCTTAAGCCACTCAAAGACGTGTGTCTACCACAATCGTCCGCAAACTCGACAACTCTCCGTTGCGTTGAATTTGCTATAGAGGGCGCTGTAATCAATTCATGATTAGGAAACATCAATTTGTTTTATAATTAAACAAATTGATGTTGGTGTTACTTTTTTACAATGCGGATAATCCCACAATGTCGTAACAGATGTGCTTACCATTGAAAAAATCAACTGCGAAAGACTCTGGTCGTCACGGGATTCGAACCCGCTTCCTCTGGATTGCCGGTCCAACGTGCTTCCAATTACACCAGACTACCTTCCGTCGATCACAGCGAATTTAGTCAATGGTATTGTGAAGCTAATCACTAGCGACATCTGTACGTAGTGTTTCGAAGGTACTACAACCTTAAGCCACTCAAAGACGTGTGTCTACCACAATCGTCCGCAAACTCGACAACTCTCCGTTGCGGTGAATTTGCTATAGAGGGCGCTGTAATCAATTCATGATTAGGAAACATCAATTTGTTTTATAATTAAACAAATTGATGTTGGTGTTACTTTTTTACAATGCGGATAATCCCACAATGTCGTAACAGATGTGCTTACCATTGAAAAAATCAACTGCGAAAGACTCTGGTCGTCACGGGATTCGAACCCGCTTCCTCTGGATTGCCGGTCCAACGTGCTTCCAATTACACCAGACTACCTTCCGTCGATCACAGCGAAAAAAAAAGTCGAGTTAAAAGGGGATTAGAATTTTTATTGTGTTGAAGTTTAACTTAAAGCTATAATAATCCCTATAACAGTATTTTATAACAAGGGGATGCAAATTTACAATTGGATACCTAAAACATTGTAGGAGATTTACTAAATAAAATACGAAAAAAGCAATAATATATCAGAGAGTACCTAGGGAAATTTCATGATTGAGAGGGTTAAGTAGGGCTGTAGATTTTGTTTAAGGAGACTAAGGTAGATTATAAATTTAGTGTAAATTACTAGGGCTAGAAAGATGGCATTTTTACAGAAGGTTACTTATACGTATAATTATTTGTATACAAAATAAGAAACCATTTTATAAAATTTAAACTCTAAAGTGGTTAAAAGGTAGTTGAAAGTTTGTATGGAAATAGTGTGATTTGAAAGATAGCGATTTGATACGTCGTATTCCAACTGCTGATTAAAAAATAAGACAATCGATTTCAGTTTTTTTTTTATATATTTATCCCTTTTAACACTTTCGACGCCAGTGACAGTGTTCATCGTCATACAAGTGTACAAAAAAAAATGTCTTTGAACCGAAACTTTGTCTGAAGAGTATATTTTTAAGATAAAATTAAGGGGTGCCTGTCGTGTTGTATAACGTCGATTGTCCTAAAATTTTTTGGCAGAGAATGTTTGGTATAGTGTTAAATGGCATACTCGTTTAGCCTTCTTTATTTTGCGCATACACGTTTAAAACACCTACACTATATTTATCCTAATATTGATTACTCGAACGTCGAATTACCTAAAGCTTAATAATCATAATGTTCATTGTGTTTAATATTGTTTTTCCTACTGCTCAAGTGTCAATTTTCTTTGCGCCTACAATTGTTATGTCTAAAATTTCATTGAGGAAAGCATATTAACAATATGGTGAATGGTTTAAAATAATGTTCAAGTAATAAGCCAGGGTAAAACCGACTTGGAATGGTTAGGTTTCTAGGAGTGAAAGGCGTAGTCTATAAAATACTTAAGTATTTTTAATCAATTGTTTACCCATCCTCATTCTTGTAAACCCGAAAAAGGGGCGACGGGAGAGCAAAGCGCCCCACAAGGGGAGCTCAGGGGCGAAGCCCCCTGTATTAGAAAATAATGAATTTGTACCTCCCCTACTCTAACCTGGATAGGTTCGTCAGGTACCTTTTATCCCTTAGATCAGGAATAGAAGTCCCGCGCAGCGGGGCTGCGTCGACCGGTTCCTAGGTCCGTATCGGTACTGATGACTAAAATTCTTTGGACAACAGGGTTTGGTGGTTTAAGAGAGGGTTAAGTTTAAGGAAAATATTTTTTTAAAGGTAGTTAGTTTTAGTACATTAAATAGTAGGATCATCACAATTATGCACAATTATTATTCGATACATACACATTAGACACGAAAATCATTAGGACAAACGATAGTTAGGAACAACCAAGTTAGGATCAACAATTTCGGCAACACAAAAATATGTGCAACAATGTTTGGGCCATTCATTTTTCGGCGTAAAGTTGGTATGCGACAAATTTTTTGAAATAAAAAAATTATGCCACCCGATGTAGACCCAAAATTAATTCCAACCTTTTTAGGGTTCCGTGGTAAACGAGGAACCCTTATAGTTTCGCCATGTCCGTCTGTCCGTCTGTCTGTCCGCAGAATAGCTCATAGGCCGTTAGTATAACAAATTTGCAATTTGGTACAGGTATACCTACATATCAGTCACACCAAAAAAGAGAAATTCGGGTTACAAAAGACAGTTTTTTTTGTAAGTTAACGTTTTCGTAATTAACCACTAAACACAAAAAAAAATTCTTGCCCCAGGGTCCGCTGGATGAGGGTCAGAATTTTGAAAGGGCAAAACTTGGAAACTAAAAGATATAAAAGAAAACTGATGGTGGCTCAGCACTTCTGCCACCATGAAGTATATCCTAAATTTTTTTATTCAAATCAGAAACCATGCAGCACACTCGATTTGTTGACTTCACTTGGAATGACCCTTTACTATTATTTCGTTCGGTTAGTTGGTCTTCTTTAAGTGAAGTCTTTTGATTTCTTATGATTTTTTTAACACTTTTTTTCCTAAGTTTTCAGCTTTGTTCAAATGGGGAACAAAAGAAATAAACGAACACTGACGTCGTCTATACCAAGAAAGAAAATAAGGTATGTGCGTTACAACCCGCAAATGATAGGTATATAAACCCCTAATATTGCCATTTGCACGTATAAGTATTATTTTTTTATAAATAATACAGGGTGTTTGTTATGTCGTTAGCCAAATTTGGATATGTCATTCGCGATCCACACAACATTTTTGAAAAAAAAAAGTGACACTTTTTTTCAGTTTTTTTTTCCCGTTTTTTATCCGGCAAAAACATAATTTGTGGTCACTAGGCAAGTTTGTTTCAATCTGTGCGATTCGATGGCAGACAAAAGGGTAGCAGGTTTGAGTAGTCAAGTCTTAGCCAATCAGGAGTTCATCACAAGCACCTATCAGCCGACGTCACTCACCCCACCATCGGCACTAAACAATGAATAAAATGTCCTAACTACATGCACACACGATTGTTATTTGATTAAAACTGCCCAAGCGCAAACCTACCTGTACCTGCTCGTCGTCATCAACAATTCAATTTGCTTAGAGAGTGCATTAGAATCGATATCTGAGGTAAACCAGTACGCGTTTGTATGACGGAACATTTAAGTTACTCCGTTCTTGAGGTCAAATTATGCTGGCTCGGCTGATCGCAAGATGCCATGTGCCATTTGTAAGCACTCTGTAAACAAAGAAGGAGTGCGCTTGCGTGAACGCGCTCGAGTCAAACTACCCTCAGACCGGCGCGCAACTCAAAATACCCTCATTATTAGTACTGTATGCGATAGACTGATAATGCTATCTCGTGGGATTTACCTGCAAGTTAAGCTCCACCTCCATTCCCCACCACGCGTTGGAAACTTGTTACGTACGTTATAACGCATTAAATTAGTTACATTATGCGGGTTAATTAAAGTTGCAAACTCAAACACCCTTTCCAATCTGATTTGGCAGTTATGAGGTGGTGGGATTGGTGGGGCAGTACGCAAAGTAAGCAAGTGATCATAGTGACCAAACATTCGGTAGATAATGAGAATTAAAAAAAAATCTATAACAAAAAGGATAATGAAAAATGGATTATTTTTGTTTTACCAAATATTTTTTTACGCCTTTACCCAACACACAGTGCAATATGGCTAATGATATAAAAAACACCCTGTATATAGACAGGGTGGAAATTATTTTTGGGTCAGTGAGGGCAGCTACCAGATCCAGAGTAGCTCCGCGAATATGGTCTTATAAGACCTTCCTCGATTTTAAATTAATGAAAATTGGCGTTTACTGATTTTGGAAAAAACATAAGGTAAATGTACCAGTGGATGACACTATAAGGAGCGATTTCATGCATTTTTGCACAAAACTACGTAATTGTTAAACATATAGACTAATTGTGTATACAAATTTATGGACTGGTTCCTCCTTTATGTTTTTGGAAAAATAAATTGTATATAACTAATACTGTTACGCTATAATTTCAGTTTTCCGCGATGTCTCAAATTGTACCAGTGAATGACTGGCAATATTTTAAATGTCGCAAAGTATGACTATGAAAAAATAGGATTGATGTTCCAGTAAATGACATAGCATTGCATCACGTTTTACAATTGATTACCTCACCTGCAGGTAAGTTTATGCTACTGGTAAACTCATAAAATAAAAAAATAACTAAAACGAGGTAGATATTTATTAAATGTTGAACAAAACTTTCAATTGCGTTATTAAAACTATTTTTACTACATAAAGTAACTACTAAAATATGTTTTTTTCTTCACATCGTTTGTACTTGGTCGCGATTTTTGCGATTTTTCTTATTCAGATACGTTGCTGCTTGAAAAATATATTTTTTTCAGTCTATATAGGTACGTATTTTTGTAGTAGGGACTTTTTGGATTTTACTTTTAAGGAAATGAAGATAGGGCCAGCTGTAGTATTGCTTGCCGAATCGAATTATGTTTATTTACAGTTAGTACAAGCTTCGCCTTTTTTCACGTTATCATAGGTATATTTAGATAATTTTAGGGACATGTTTTCATTACAAATGCTTGTAACCAATGGATAACACATAGTTATGACCCAACGAATGACATATCAGTACGCAAGAAAAACAGTATATGACACCCATGTCAGACACTACTCACATGGTCTATAGAAACCTGTGTTTTTTTAGAATAACTAAAATATACGTTCTATAGCTATAAAATACGATTCAAATTAAGATACATAAAATTACTATTTTGAGCGAGTGAATGACATGGGTGTCATCCACTACTAAACGCTATAATTTCGATCCAGTATACGACATGCATCTAAAATACTGAACTAATAAAAATAATATACTTTAAATACACAATATCAATACATTCATTTAAAGTGTTGGAGTTTCAGTAAACAGTTTGTAAAAATTCGTTAAATCCAGGCTTATATGTTCACTTTTACAATGCAATGCCTTAGCAGATTCACTAAGAACACCGACGCACAAGCAACTCGAAGCACCTGTTCGTAAGAACCGTCTATAAATTTAAAAAGTATTGTAGATATCAAAGAACAATTTAAAACAAAAATCACAAATTGCACTACTAGTCGCCTGGATACTGTCTTTGGGTCATATTAATAACAGTTTTCTTAATATTTAAATTAAATTGCAAAAAGTCATTCATTGGTACAGTGTCATCCACTCCTACATTTACTTACAGGTTGCGAGAAAATTGTCATTTTTGATAAACTTTTTTTAATGCCAATCGATCCTGTTTCTGTTCAGGATCAAAAGCTTGTATGGGAACAAAAAAAATTTAATGGCTAGAAAAGCCGCAAATCGAGATAATGAATATAGCTAATGTTTCCACACAGTAGGTATTATTGTCATTTAGCATAGGAGGACTAATTATCGTGACAGATGATGCAATCAAACTTTCACTTTTTTTCCATAGTAAATGTATAAAAACAGTTTTCTTGAAATTTTGGCTTTTTTATACATTACTATAAGTTGACCCCTAAGAAACTATTGGTACTGGATACAAATGAAATCTAATGACATAAAAAAATTAAGCTTGAAAAAAATATTTTATAACATTCATACAATTTGTATGGGAATATTGGGAATTTTAAATCTCGATTTGCGGCTTTTCTAGCCGAAAACTTTTTTTTGGGTCTATACAAGCTTTTGATCCTGAAAATAAACAGGATCGATTTTTTTTCTAGCCTGTAGACGTGTCCCACTGCTGGGCAAATGCCTCTCCCTCAGATCTCCACAGCTCCCGGTTCGGTGCCAAGTCTGGCCAATTGTTGGCGAAGGCGTCGTGGTCGTCCCGCTATCTCCGCCTGGGCCTGCCTCGTCCCCGCCTAGTTTGCGGCATCCACTTGGTGGCTGTAATAACCCACCTTTCTGGATGCATGCGGTAGACGTGGTCAGCCCAATCCCACTTTAGCCTGGCAGTCTTTTCACCACATCAGTTATGCGTGTTTTGGAGCGCAGCGTAGTGTTCCAGATCCATCGTCGTTACACCTAAAATGCTGCGCTCCATTGCTCGCTGCCAGACCTTCAATTTGGACGTATGACTTTCGGTGAGTGACCATGTTTGGGCACCGTAGGTTAGGACGGGCAGGATACACATGTCGACTAGTTTGCGCTTCAGTGACATTGGAAGGTCACCCTTCATTAGCTCTTTCATGGACCAGTAGCTCTTCCAGGCATTTTTAACACGGCGTTAAACTTCCTTGCTGAAAGAGACTAGCTGGCCCAAGTAGATATACTATACTCATCGACATAATGTATCGTCTGCCCGTCTACCTCGACCCTACGTTTCGTGCTGTTAGTCATCAGTGTCATCACCTGAGTCTTTGTGCGATTCATATGAAGTCCAACTTGAAGGCTTGCGTTGTTCAGGTCTTGGAGCATTAACTGGATCGATTGGTATAAAAAAAAATTGTCAAATATGACAATTTTCTCGCACCCTGTATGTTTTTTACAAAATCTGTAATTGCCAATTTTCATTAATTTAAAATCGAAGGAAGGTTTTCTAAGACCATTTTCGCGTAGCTACTCTGGATCTGGTAGCTGTCCTTACTGACCCAAAAATAATTTCCACCCTGTATGTGTGTAAACAATAGATAAGTGCGAAAAAATGGTCATTTCTGAAAAACTTTTTTTTTTATGCCGATCTTTTTCTGTTCAAGATCAACAAAAAATCTACTTGGATTTTTCTCTACTCTTATAGTATGTTAAAAAGACGCGGAAGATGAACTAAAAAAAATGTACTTCGTTTTTGGCGGAATTACCCCTGAAGCCAGATCTCCTATTCTAGTAGTACCTACTTACAGTTTGAAAGTAAATCGTCTATGACAGACGGCCATAACGAATCTATAAGGTTTCCGTTCTTGTCATTTTGGCTATGGACACTTTAAATCGTCCTATTGAATTTTTTAAATGAATTATAGAATTAATGGACGATTTATTGTTTTAGAGTAAGCTATCCTACTAATGAAACGCAGTCAATGAGTCTACCCCATTAAATGAGGCAACGTAATTCCTCTGGCAAATGAAACCGCCTCAGACAATGTGTAAGGACACAGCTTTCTGCTAGTCATCGATTTCTAAGAATGAACCGAACAAAACTACAATAAGATGTAATAATAATAATACTCACACAGTATATTATGATCATCCTCCAACTCATCAAACCCGCGCTATTACACCTTACAGTAGTTTTGTCACCAAAGGCATACTTACTAAAGTTCAGATCAATTGGGCCTATAGATACCTTTCAATTCTTCATCAGGTCAGGTTCATCTATTGTATTGTTATCGAAGTTAAGTAAGCATACTTCTCCTCTCACCATAATCGGCCCACCAAAATCTGGTTCAATTAATCGTTGCAATATTTGTAAGCATACGTATGTACATAACGTAGGCACAGCTACTAAAGTCGGTATGTGATTTTTTTTTGTATTTTAACGCCATTTTGAACCTTTCTAGAAGACTATCTATAAAAGTTCAGGATTTATGAATTTTATCATCATATCATCATCATCAGCCTATGATAGTCTACTGCTGGACTTAGGCCTCTCCTTTTAATTACGCGTGTGGACGGATTAGGAGGCAAATGCCTATAATCGCCACGCTGGGCAAGCCGATTGGAGATCGCAGTAATGTTTCCACTATGATGACGCTGCTGCCCATCTTCAATCTTTTATCAAATAATGGTCAGTGACACTTCAATCCCTTAGTCGACTCTTACGACACCCGCAGGAGGAGTTGGGGTGGTGACAAATGTATTCTTACTGCTGTCACCACACGGCCAATTAATTTTAGCTATGTGATATCATACATTAGCGGGTTCGAATCCCGGTTTAACCATGAAATAATTCAGAATGCAATTCAACTTGTTTTTGTAAATCGAAATAATGTCTTCTTTCAGTAAGATGTTCCTTTACAATAGGTAATTAAGGTATTTTTTCTCCGACGTTGCGATATTTTTTTTCCATACAATTGTTTTTCAAAAAAAAAAAGAATGCTGTTTTATTTAGTTTTAAACATAAAAGGAATCTTCTTTCAGTAAAATATGCTATCTATGATATTTAAGGTACTTTCCCTCCATGTGGCATCGCCGTGGGACGCCCTGTATAATAGATCAGTACATACGAGTACAGGCTGCTCGCGAGCATTGCGAGTTGCGACATATTTTAATGTTGTATTCCTAGCCATATTTAGAGTATTTAATGTTATATGAAATTTCCTGGATTCGGCTTGGATTAGAGATGAATTTAATGCCTTCGCTGGGACTTGAACCCGGATCCTCCAGCATCATAAGCACATTCACTACTAAGTAGGCTACGGAGAAGGCTGACTAATAATATAACTTATCTAACTTTTTTATTATAGGAACCAGGAGTTGCCAGAGGAAGAGCATGAATTTATTATAGAGAAAGGTACTAGTCATGTAAATAGTCCAATTACAGGGCGACGGATAATTAATGTAGGTACAACATTTCCTGGATCAATTAGCTAAGATCAATGATCATGGCCCATAATTTGGATGTATTTTTTCTTATATGAAAATTAAATCTGAAAAATGAAAGGGACTGCACTCGAAATTTAATTTTCGGTGTGAAATGTGCAAGAGAAATTTAATGTCAGTTCTGATGAACGCTGCGATGATAGTATGGATGTAAACCATAAAGCTGTTTCAGCTACGGGCTCATGCATAAATTGCATGTTTATGCATTGTTTATTTAGTACCTATATTATGACATCAAATATTTAAATTAGTGAATGTAATAATTTTTTTAGGATCTATTTTTTTCTTTTAACTGTTTTTGTCTGTTCTTCAATTTACAGTTGTAATTGTGTATAATAAATAATAAAAGTCTTAATGTTTTACCTATGTGCATTTTTATTTTTATAATGAATGCAATTTAATTTAGTAAAATAAGCTCCCTAAAACCTGATAACTGCTGGTAAGTCACATAATAATTATACAGATGTAATGCATAATTCCATTTATTTGACTTTTCACGGAAACTACTTCACCAAACATTACACCGAAGCGAATTCTGTAAATGTCAAATTAGTATGGACTCGCAAATGTGCGTCGTTGGCACTGTGCATGTGTAATCGTTGGTGGACTCTTGTGCGTTTGACGCACACAGCAGTGGGAAAGTTGAATGTCTACGAAAAGCTGGTGGTAGTGAATACTTACAACAGTATCGTGTTCCGATCAGAAAAATTGTTTTTTTTTAAATTATAGTGGACAACAAGACGTGGGTTTGCCTTACCAGTTGGTCAAACAGGCATACTCTCGAACCAAGTCAATTTTGTTCTTCCGCGGATTTTTTTCTCTTACGATTTCCTAATCAGAATACGATGCTGTACAGTCGCCATCTGATATAGCAGAGCGGCCAGGGTACTCATAAATATCTGAGCAGGCCTCTATTGGCATGCTCAGATATTTTTGAGTGCCGTGGTCGCTCAGATATATCTGATGGTGACTGTAACAAATTGATTGATCTGCATTGAAAATCCATTTTCAGTACCTACAGATTTTTGCCGCACTAGTGCGAGAACTATTATATACCTATAAAAATATTTTTCATCACACTTGCTGTCTAAGCGCGCCATGGCAGTAATAGAAAAATCAAATTCCCTAGAGAGTAATAGAAATGTCAGTACGTCATTTAATAATATTATGAATAAAACTTATTTTTTGGTTGGCAAGTGTGATGAAAAACGTTGTATGCATCACGGTCGGTAAGCGGAATACTAACTCGAGTCATAAAAGCCCTCCGCCTAATGGCGTCGGGCTTCTAACACTCTCGTTAGTAATTCCGTACTTACCTCCCTTGATGCACAATGTACTATTACACGCATTGGGGCCATTCCATATGAAATCATCAAATGAGGTGCGCTGCATGCTTTCCGATTTGTATGGAAAAAATCATGGATGATAATATAGGTATGCTTTACATAAAACCGTAGTTGTTTAATTTTTAAACAGCCTAACAGCCAGATAACATAGGTCTGAAGTTTAAAAATAAGCGATTTTTGAGGTCGATGAAAATTGCTTTAACTTTTTTTTAATGTGTGAAACTGAATTTTATTATATGTTAATTTACTATTTAATATGTGTACTTGTACATGTATGTATTACAGTATGTATATTTTTATTACTTATTGTATGACAAACTTCTAAAACTTCATGTTATTTTGCTAATGTTCAGTGATGTTCAGTAGCTTTTATTGGATTGCTCGCTTGGTCTAGACAGGTATTTTTTTTTTAATTAACAAGCTCAAATAGTCTTTAAATGAAAACTTTAACAATATTTTTGAATTTAGTTCTTCTAACTTAAAAAAACAGTAAATTACAAAACCATTTTTGTAGAATTTGCTTTTTATGACGTTAAAAAAAACCATGTTTGGCAAAGTTTAAAGATCTGAAAAGTACACAGAAGAGAAGAACTTACTTTGCTCTTTGTGAATCATCTTTATTTATATTGTGTTATTGATTTTTGAAAGAGATATGATTTTTTGAAATCTACAAGTTAGCAAGAAGTTTCAAAGTAGTTGTTTAAGTTAATATTTTTTTTTTATCACGGACAACATTTATAAACGTAATAAACAACAAAATGATGATTGTTGATTCCCTCGTTTACTATGTACAGTCAACCAAAAAAGTGGTACACCACTTTCTTGATGGTAAGCATGAAAATGCTAGTGGCACATCTTATAATACGTCTGAAACAGGGTAATTATAGGTTTTATTACACATGCCTACTGTCTTTAGATAAGAGTAATGATGTTGATTCAATAATGCTATAACAATTGAAAATACCAGGTCGTATCATAATTTTGTGCCAGTTTCAAACGGCACCTTACGAGCCGGAATACCTACTCCAAAAATGTTAATGTCGTAAAGGTAGTCAGGTAATAATACTTTACACACACACACACGCACATATATACATTACATATTTGTGACAAGCTTTTTTGCTGACTTTTGCATGATATGAACATGAATTCGTAAATCGTGCATTAACACAAGGGTCATACACACTGACATACTTAATTACGTACATCGCAGCTTAAATAAAGGTTCTTGTTGTTGTTAATGAGTAATAAAATATAGTTATGAATAATTTAATGTGTTTTATTTAAAATAGTGAAGTCATAGAGCGCCGGAAAATAGTCGTAAAAAGTTCCGAAAAATGGACATTAAAAAAAATCATAATTCTCACAGAAATCGAAAACACAAACCAAATTAAACGGATTTCTATAGAATAGAGTTGGTACTATCTTTTGTATAACTTTTTGGATTTTTTTATATTGCCAAACATGATGAAATTTGAAGTCAAAGTTGAGCAATTTCGTAAACCGGCCAACTTTACCATTCTTTTTTTCACCTAAATAAAAAGTTTCTGATCAAACCCTCAGTTATTTTATGAGAGCAATACTTGTACTATACAGTCAAAAAATATTAATTCCCTAAGCCCAGTAGACATGCTGCAAAATCCAATAGAAAATGGGCGGAATTTGAAAATATTCACTAAACTTTCAACATTTATGATGGAATAAGTAAAATAGCTTGATGCATATTGATAATAACATTTTAAAGTACGTTTACTAGAGAATCAGAAAAAATATATAAAAAATGTATATTAGTTACCGAAACAAATTAACATCGCTTCTCGTGGAACCTCAAAAACAGGTAAATTGAAACTTAAAGCGGGCCCCATCTGGATGAGCAGCAAGTAAAAAAAAAAGTATTGACGGTGTACGTACAACTTACTTAAGACTATCATCCTTGATTTTTTTCAAACTGTTTAAAAATCAGTCAGCGCGGAATTAAATCAGAATCTGATGATTTCATATGGAATGGCCCATTGGTTACAAGCCCGATATATTAAATCTGTCTTTTGCATTGCATTGAGACGACTCGAAAAGACAAGGATAGTCTTATAAAATCTATCCCTCTCTATCTTTTTTACCATCTAGTACTTTGACAAGTGTAATTATTCAAAAGAGGTAGTAATAAATTACAAACTCGGCCGCGTTCATTAAAAAAATCACCAAGGGTCAATGACCCCGCTCGGTAAAATGAGGTAGTGTGCGTGAAGTGCGCGTGTGTGCGAAATGGGGAAATTTGACAGAATCTCTAAAATTTCCCACATCTATCCGACCCTTAAAGACGGACAACTCAGTGGATTTCACTGAGTTCATTTTACACGCTACGTTTACTTGATCTATGGTATATGTGACACCTGTGGGTGTACTCATCGATATAAGTTCGTTCGATGTTCAGTATTGTCAATATCTCGTTCCTGGTTGAAAAGTATCGAGGTGTAATAATCACCAATCAAAAACCGATTTATCCCTCCGGAATTACGCCGGAAACGGGCGTACTGTTTACCGGTTAAGGATCTACGGTCTCTGTCCATTGTCTTCCCTATACCGGACACTAGGAAGCATTATAAGAGCGGGGTGAGTGAATAATCTCTAAAAATCACTATACCTCGATATTTTTCTAGCAGGAACAAGAGACAATATCGACATAACTGTTATCGATAAGTTCTATAGTGTTTTTGCTGGTAGGAACTCATGCAGGGTCCGCCCGGATAGCTACCACCGACTTACCCGTTAACCTGCCGCTAAATAGTTAGTACTGTGTTCCGGTTTGGGAGTAAGATAGCCGATGTAATTACTGGCATAGAGGCAATCCATCTAAGTCCTCAGGGTAGGCAGCGCATAGGCGATTTTTTGATCACTATGTCAATGTTCCTGAATTCTATCAGGTGGGCTGAGAGCTCAGTTGTCTACCTTCGTCACATAAAAAAACTTAGATGTAAATCACAAGAATGTAAATCATACCCGAAACGATACCTATTTTTTTTATATCTTTTATTTTTAGCATCCATCAAAAGAACAACACTGTCAGCCTCCGTAGCCTAGTTGGTAGCGTAGGGACTCTCCCTACGAAGCTGGAGGTTCTGGGTTCGAATCCCGGCGAGGGCATTATTTGTGTATTTATTTATCACAAATATTTGTTCCTTGGTCATGGCTGTCTATGTATTTAAGTATCTGTATGTACAGATACTTAAATAGGAGAGGCCTACGTCCAGCAGTGGACTATTCATAGGCTGATGATGTGATATGATGTATCTATCTATTATATACACGGTGTTACGCGAGCATTGCGAAAGATTTTAACTATGCATTCTAGACATCAAAATGAACAAAAAATATTATGAGACCTAATGTCAATTCCACCAAAAAAAAAACAATTTTTTTTCTTTTTTTTAGGCCGATTTGAATACTTTTTAACATTTCCAGTACTTTTTATCACAACAACAATTTGTTTAAATTATTTATTTCAATTGTTTTTTTTAGGTAGAGGTTATTTCGTTAAGTCTATTCGTATTTTTTGATTGTCAGGCAAAAGGTGTGGTAATATTAGAACACATTGTGGTAGCATTGTAATCCAAAAGAAGTTAAATAACGAGTTACATTGAAAAACTTATTTCGAAAAAAGGTTGATTATCTCTGAAACCAAGCCGAATCCAGGAAATTTTATTTAACATTAAAGACTCTAAATATGGTCAGGGATCCAGCATTAAAATCTTTCGGAATGCTGACGTTACACCGTGTATATCGTCGCCTGGTACCCACAATCACAAGCCTTAATTGAGCTTACCGTGGGACTAGGTTGATTTGTGTAAGATGTTTCAAGATATTTATTTATTTATTAACACTCTAACGCCATAGGAAATAATTTAAACAAAGCCTAGATGGGTCCTGTATTTCTTGGTTTTTACGAAGTTATCTTTATGAGAATAGGGTATACTCATCGATAATATTTATATCGATGTTTAATTTTGTCAATCTCTTGTTCCTATTATAAAGTATCAAGGTATAAATCACCAATATAAAAATTTAAAAACGTACCTTTCTTGTACTAACGGCCACTGAGCTATGCTGCGGACAGACGGACAGACAGACGAACAAGGCGAAACTATAAGGGTTCCTAGTTCACTACGGAACCCTTAAACGAAAATTGGTTCACGCTTCTCGAAGATATCGAGTAGGTATAAGGACTGTTCATTTTACTAAGCGGACATGAAAAACCTCACGTAAATATTTTTTTCTTTTATCATATTTTATTTTTATTTGTGAAATATTATTTAACTAAAAATAGACAAATAATAAGTAATTTCTCAATTAATATATTAATTATCGGCAACTACATTTTAGACTACTGTTTGGCCACAAAACTTATGTTCTGCAAACTACTTTTTGACATTTTACGACTAGTTGCGAACTGTACACGTTTGAATTTTTTCAATGATTTAGTTTTTCGTCTATCGTTTCTTAAGTGTACCTTCACAATAGGCCATTACCGCTATATAGGATGAAGATGAAGACAATTTTATGGATGTGGTCTTTTTAAACAAATTCTATGATTATTTAAGTAAATAGCTCTAATGTCTAACGCTTATGATGTGCCCTTGCCAAATTAGACCAAAATAACCGGTGAGAGATACTATGTCTTCGATAGACATAAAAAAACCGATTTTGGATGCAATATTTTCTATAAATATCCCAGCTAACTTGGCCCTGTTGCGAAATAGGAAGCAGTTAAAAGACCATATAATCAAATTGCCTGCCAAGCAAGGGCGTTCTTCCCGAAATTGTTTTTTTGTATGATTTTCTACTCAGACACATACTCTTCTACGACAGGATGACAGTATTAGGACTGCGGTAATGTCATTACTATCATATTTTAGGTACCTTTTGTGGGCCACCAAAATGCAAAAATTCCATACTTTTTTAGTGAAACGACGTAAAGTTCAATAGCCAATTTTAAGGTATGCAACTAAGATTTCTGTGTTTAGACTTCGATGAATCTTCAAGCATATGACACTCTCTAAATTGTTTAATGATTTAGTATAACGTCGACTTAAAATGTCCTAGATATTTGCAATCTTTCACAGTGAATATTTTTCTGTACACCATTGTGCAGAATCAATTTACGATTATCAAATTGAATATGTCTTATCAGATATAGTAATGGATACTTGAAAAGCAAACATATATCAATTGAAAAAGATGGCTTTGCTAATTTCATGGCTGTAAACTGTTCATCGATCAATTTTAAAACCGTTGTATAATAGACGTTTAAGTGTGTCCGCTTAGTAAAATGAACAGTCCTTAGGTAATTTCACCAGAGTTGAGGTGAATGATTACACACACATCCAAATGAACTACTAATTGAAAAATGTAATGAATGAATGACTTGCGTCAAAATATTGAGGCAAATCCCTTGGACAAACTTTATGGTCAATCTTACAGTTACAATTGGGTTTGCTGTCAGTACGAAAAAAGAACACTAATTTCAAATTCCCCGTGTGTTTACATGACATGTTGATGTGTGCGTGACCTCAACTCTCGTGGAACTATCTATAGAGTTTAGCGGGCTGTGTTCTTATACCTCCTGGTGTATAAAAAATAAAAATGGAAACTAGACTCAGAAAAGACTAGACAGTTCCCCATTGAAATAACTGATTTGTGATCACATCTGTCCATAGCCAGGCCACTACCTGTCCCATCTTCTCGGCCACGAGGGTCCAGGAAGTCTGCTCTCCGAGCTGAAGACCAGAGGATGGTGCAACAGGTAAGAAAGAAGAGAAAGAAAGAAAGAAAAAACATTTGTGACACAAATACAGTGTGTAAATCTAATACGGGCGATCAATTAAACCAGGCATGGGATTCATTAGTGTAATCATGGATAAAAGTTTTTTACTAGTTACTAGTGGTTTTTTAAAAGTTACTCTTAATTATGACCCCACAGAATTTGTTATTGTTGATATGGCAGTTATGTCATCTGCTTATGAAATTAGCTGTCAACGAGTGCGTAACTCGCGTATGTTGCTCTACATTGCGCGCCGAATTATTTTGTATGGAAATTTTGTATGCTCTAATTTTGAGTAAAAGTTATTTTAATGTACTTATTATGTCGTAAACTAACACCCGTTCCGTAAAGCTTCGCCCGTATTAGACTTACACCCTGTATACACACTAAATACAAAACGAACACGAATATAAAAATAAAATAAAAATTGTGCCTCAAAATGGTCTCCAATTTAGCTCTATTGCAGCAATTTTAAACAGTTCAGCGCTGGTCTTCCATTGGAGCCATTAGTGAAGTCACGGTTGGTAACATAAATACGCCATGGTACGCTACATTTCTTGTCGCTAATCTAGCATCACCAATTCACCACCTATCTCCTACTGGTGCATTCTACGTGAATGCCGGTTACATGATGCGGTTCTTCGCGTACATCTAAGAAAGTTACGAATACAATCAGTCTTTTTTTTTCTGGTGCGGTTATCTCCGAAAGTATTGACATAATAAAACTTGCTTTTGAGACTTTTAGTCTTTTTAAAAGGCCTTTTCAACGATCCCCAACCCACACTATAGGATTACAGCAAAATACTTTACTACTAGGTATGAAAAAAATGTTTTTCCTATTTTTTATTCTACCACTTTGTCGTCGTAATTAATATGTATACCAATACCAAATTCAAATTTTCTAGTCCTAACGGCCACTCAGTTATGCTGCACAGCTGACAGACAGACAGACGGACATGGCGAAACTGTAAGGGATCGTAGTTTACTGTCGAATTGGCGACCGCCTCCTTTTTGAAGTTGGTTAATAAAACATAATGTACAACCTTCCTAACTCTATCAAAGATTTAGAAACTCAACGACCAGTATCACACAGCATCCTATGACAATTTTCCCGGCCCCCGTTTGGTCAAGTGCAAAAATAAGTATCGAAAGAATTCGCTCATGTAGTAGATTACATGCCAAGGCCGTTTAAGTGGGAAATGTCTCGGATGACGTGTAATTGTAGGCCGAGGCGAAGCCGAGACAGACAAACATGTGATCCGAGGCTTTCCCATTTAACGGCTGAGGTGTGTATACTATTTTTCTGCTCAACGGAGCCGGCAGGCGGCAACTTAGTTTAGCGCAGCGGCCGGCAAAGTGTTGTTTGCCGGCCGGAGGGCAGAAAATATGTTACGACGTTCTTGTTACACAGAATTTAGAGTGCACTGGGACATATTTCTGAGCATTTTTGTGTATACCTTAGAGCCCGGCCAGACGGTCACTGACAAGCCCCGGACCGCTCGACCTTGGTCAGTGGTGGCCGTCCGAGTTGTCTGGCTACACGGTCGGTGACCACGCTCCGACATCAGTGTGTTCAGAACTCGCGGACCGACTGTACGTGCAATGGGTCCGTGTCTCTCAAATTTTCAGAGAGTTGGCGTAGCATTATTACATTCGAGTACTGCCAATAAAAAAGAGAAAAACAGGAGGATATGGATGAAGCGATGGCTCAAGCAAAGACTGGTTTTAAGTCATTTAAATCTCGTCGATATGTTAGACTATACGACGAAGCTCTTAATTTCCTTAGAACGTAAAGTAAGAGTATCGTATCTATCTATATAGTGGTGACGATAAATCCACAAACAGGGTAATCTTTTATATAAATATAATAATTCCGCGATAAAATCGCGTTCGCATCTCATTGCCTCCATTACGATTTGCGCTAATACTTTTATGGCCAGAGTTCACAAGCGTGCGCGCGCGACGATGTCCCGAAGCACACTGGCTTCGCGCGGTCAGCGACAGACGGCCACACGGTTCCGAACCGAACCGGCACTCCCGACAACGGTCAGGAGCGCGCGCTCGATGACCAAGGGCGTCAGAAGGTCAAACGGATTTTGTCGTAGACAACCGGCTACACGGTCAGTCCTGACCGAGGTTCGGGGCTTGTTAGTGACCGTCTGGCCGGGCTTTTATTTTGTTTTTGACTGTACCACGAACATTAATTCGACCATATTTTTGTGTGACAGTTTGGTGGGGGGTACGAGAATCGGCGCGCGCGGATTCGGCTTCTTCGGTGTTCAAGTCGATCTGACAGAAGAGGGCGTCGAGCATATTGATGATATCGTGGCTTTGGTCTTCCAGGTACATTTCAGCATTAATAAAATAAAATTAAAGCAACCTTTATATATACATTATAAATTTGCCATCAAATTTACGAAGACATACCAAATTTCAGCTCAATTGGTCCACGGAAACAAATGTTTCTACTCCATCATCAGACCAGTTCCAAAGTTTATATTTACCATATTTAATGTATTGTCATCCGACTTACGTAAGTGTACCAAATTTCGGCTCGATTGGTCCACCGCAACTGGTTCAATTTCTTCGTTGCAAAATGCCAACAAAGTGAATTAATTGTAACCAGAGATCGGATTTTTGTGCGACATATCGTACTAAATGTCATCAAAATGACGTAAGTCACTAAGAATGTCGCAAATCCATCCGATCTCTGATTATAACTAACGTGAGACTCAAACATATTAAAATATTATTGAACTCACGTATTTAAGTCGATGATTGCTCGACATGTTCTCTGTACGCCTCGACTTTGGCCGAGGGTACGATACCCGCGGGAAGAGGTGGGGTAGTGACAAATGTATTCTTACTATCACTTCACGGCCGTCGGCACTCCCGATAGCGGGATCTAATTGTCATTAAACGTTCCAGTACATAGCGATGCTCCGCGAGACCGGTCCCCAGCGGTGGGTGTGGGAAGAGCAGCGGGACCTGATGGCGATGGAGTTCCGCTTCAAAGACGCACAAGAACCGCGCTCTTTAGTGACGTCACACGTCGGTCTGCTCCACGTAAGTCCCTATTAACGTTTCATCATCATCCTATGATAGTCCACTGCTGGACGTAGGCCTCTCCTATTAACTACGCGTATAGACGCATTAGGAGGTAAATACCCTTAATCGCCACGCTGGGCAAGCGGATTGACGATCGCAGTAATGTGTCCACTGTGATGACGCTGCCCATCATCAATCTTTGATCAAATAGTGGTCAGTTACACTTCAATCCCTTAGTCGACTATAAGACACCCGCAGGAGGAGTTGGGGTATGTAAAAATGTATGTGTAAATGTATTCTTACTGCCGTCACCACACGGCTTGGAAGCCGCACGCCATACTAAATTCCACCATATTAAATTAGATTTTAGTTGAAAAGTGTCATCCACTCTTTAATGCATCATGGTAATGAATTTCAATGTCAACGCCAGTTATAGGTCTAACCACGGAGTAAATGGAGATGGCAAGTAGGCGTTCCCGTGTAGCCGATACTATGATGCGGAGTTCATACTTCACGCGCACTTATGATTAGTACGTGATTGGCCGTGTCAGAAATTGAACGTTCGAATCGCGAATAAAAAATCGGTTATTAAATAAACAATGCCGTATTGTGTTGTACTGAGCTGCAGAAATAACAGCAACAAAAAAAATCTTTCACATGGAGGTATTTCCTACCACCGGTAAGTATTATTTTGTATTTTAATTCAATAAATACAAAAACATGTCGCTTCGTCTATTATTTACGTACGTTTGTTATTCAAATTCAATTTTATTTCTCAGAGAATAGAGTTCATAATTTTTTGTTAAGATTGTATACATTTCTCTAGAACATTCGCTACTCTAAATGTCAAACAAGGTTCGCTACTCATAGGCTGTCCAAAGTCGATATTTATATCGATAATGTTAATGTTATGATATATCAGCGTTCGATATTTAATTATTAGTAGAGAATGTAATCAAGTAAAAAATGTATAGTTATAACTATACATTATGTATAGTTATATTATGTATAGTTATAACTTATAACTATACATTTTACTGAGTATTAAGCGATAAATCGGATTTTAATACACTATTACTAACCGATGTGCATTCCATACTTTACATACCTATAATATATTTTCTATATTTTCAGATTCCCAAAAGATGCTGAAATTAAAAATAAATGGATCGAAGCTACTGGACAAGTCAATTGGTTTCCGCAAAAATAGTACAAATTCAGTACTAAATAATGCAATATGAATCGATCGAATTCAGAACCTGGTTCTAAATTGTTTTATCGTTATGTACTTGTTGAAATGTTAAACAAGAATAATAATTAAAAGTTTTATTAAATTTACCATCTGGTCACCTATTTTTATTTGATTACTACTGCTATTTACTATTTATACTAATTGTTACTACTATTTATATTGATTGTATGTGCTGCTTGTAAGTGCGGACGGGACGGTAATCGCTTACGATCAAGTGATACGTCTGCTCGTTTGCCTCCAATTACATAAAAAAGAGTTAACAGAACTGCAAGTTACAAAGTAGTTCCACTTAAGGCTTGCCTGGTCTTCATCCTTAGGTCCACTTGTCCAAAATAGCAGTTTCCGCGAGAAAATGCTCCAGTTAGGTACTGAAGAAAACCCTCAAATCTCCATCAATGTGCCATTCAAATTTGAGGAGTTCCCTCAGTTCGTCATGGATTCCATCATTAGATCAGATTAAAATGAAAGGAGACTGCAGTGGAGGTTTATTCTTAAAAATAAATGAAGAATATTTTCAAATTGGTTGACAGAACTGCGAATAATACAGCACTTCCTCTTATGCCATCTCTGGTTTTCCACTACCAGGTCCACTTGTCCTAAATTGTGGCTTTCTCATGGAACTACTCAAGGTTCTTAAAAAAACACCGAAATCACCATACAAGTGCGTTTCGAAATTGAGGAGTTCCCTCAATTCCGCACGGATCCCATCATTAGATCAGAACCAAAATCCAATAGTATACACTATTGAACAAAGGAAATCAAAATCGGTTCATAATTGAATGGGTAATCGCGTAATACACATACAAAAACTAACAGACGAAATGAGAACCTCTTTATGAAGTCGGTTGACAAAGTTTTACTTTATTATTATTTGCTAGTCAGTAGAAACCGTTAAAAAATCGAACAGCCAATCAAAATTTTCAAATTTCCCGCCTTTAACGCTAATGAAATATCAATACTATTTAAATATCGATAATGTATACGTATTGCCCTATGGAAAATAACAAAAAGTCGTAACAAGATAAGGATATACAGTCACTTACGACTTTTTGTGTTTGTGGGGTTGTCCAGTCCATGTAGTCCTATTCTTATTTGTCGGCTACTCACAGGCGAGTAGAGATCTCGTATCACCAGTGTAACGTGACCTAGGATTCGTAATTATTTCTGCGTAATCGTAGATGTTAGATAAACTGGTTTTTTTAGCCCATTACTCGCTCATTTTAATACAGTAGCGCCACCTTGTTTGGAGTAGCTGTATTACGTAGCTGTATTAGAAGACTTTGTGAGAGAAAGAAAAAGACGCAAGATGCATACTTTAACATTCTAATTTAGACCCTGACTGAAACAATATACAGATGAATTTCATTGTGGGAATGATAACTGGTTGTTACCTTATGGGTATGGAAAACTGCTACCAATTAAAAACATTTTGTAATTGTATGCATGTATCTACGTAAAATGGGATTGTGTGAGTTTGACGACACCGGTTTTCATACTAAAAAGCTAGCATTTCACATCCACTAGTTTATTAATTCGTGGGTCTAACGGCAGACGAAAAATGCCCTCAAAAACAATGTTCAATTGTGCCAAGATGGGCAGGACATGGCGCTTTTCTTAACACCGCGCATATTTCGGTGCAACATCTTTGACATTTTTTTTATAGAATATAGCCCATCAAAACTTTGATGGACCAATCACAACTATTTTTAAACGGTGGCTTAAGTTTTTATAGGTTTACATCACCGTGATGCATTGAAGAGGGGGTGAAATTTGTGAACTAAAATTCAGGACCGTTTTCGAAAGGCAATAGGCATGATGACTAGCAAGTCATGATTTGACATACCATATTTTTTGGAACCGTCAAAACGATCACCACTATGAAATATTATATGAAATACTCAAAAGTGACGTCACGTTTGTGTACTGCCAAGTGCCAAATAACCTACTCTGTTCTTTTCAATTTATTAAATAGAAGTTCTGTACAAAAAATACTGCAATCTACGTCTTAGTAATAATTTCTTTGTGTATTATGTCGTGCATAATGTTAAATAATTTATTTTAACTACAGTCATCATCCCTATTTAGTACGGCGTGCGGCGTCCATGTTTTATTTGTTCGTAGATTAGTAGGTATTTATAATACTGTGACTGAATTTATTTTTGTTCCAGGAATTTCCAATGGAGGACGTCCTAAGCGCGTACTACTTGTTGACAGAGTGGAAACCAGAATTAGTGGACGAATTGCTGACATTGCTTACGGCAGAAAATGTGCGAGTCGGTATAGTGGCTAAGTGAGTATTTCTCGACGACTTTTCTAGTCTAGTTCGAATCCCGGCGAGGGCCGTTGCGGCAATAATCACTAAGGTTATGATTTTGATGGCAGTTATTGAAGAGAAAGCAGTGGAGTCGAATTTACAAAAAAAAATATTTGAATAAATGATTAATTTATTAAATAATAACAAAGTAGTGGCATTTCAAGCTGGTTTTATCAATGAATTTAAGAAATTACATGAATTTTATTTTTGAAAACCTAGAAAAATATTAAATTGCAATAAAAAATGTGTATAAGTATTTGAGAATATTTATTGATTTCATTTTCAAGGTTCTAGTTTTCCTAAAGCCCATAAATATCATACCTATAGGTAATCAACTAATCATCATAAGCAATGTTATAAAAAATTATTCAACTTCATTTCATAGGTAGTTAAATATTGAAGGTGAAATTATTTAATACTTAAAATGGGCTAAACCTTCAAAGATTTTATATTATAATTATTTGATGAAATAATTATTCCTTCATCATCATCATCATTTCAGCCAAAAGACGTCCACTGCTGGACATAGGCCTCCCCCAATGATCGCCATCAGTGGCGTGCACTCCATATAGGCAAATAGGCACTGCCTACCCTAGCAGTACAGCATCTTTTTTTTTTTTTTTTTTTTATATGAAATAGGCTTACTCATGGCCACAGACTAGCCAAGGGCAGAGACGTGGCCTACGATGGAGTGAGTTTGCCCAGAAGGTGCCTATTCACCCTTGACTTGAAGGTTGACGGGTTATATGATATACATTATACATTTTCGTCTTCATTATAATAATTTATTATTATTATCTTCCTTTATTTATCTCTTCTCTTAGGCTAGGTGTTTTATAAAAATGTCTATAAAAGTAAAATACAATACAACATACAAAAACAATACAAAATATAAACACTTTATAAAAAAACCTAACCTAGGGTGCCGCCGGCAACGGAGCGGGCCCAAGCTGCCGGTGGTTAAGGTCGCAGAGAGAGGAACCGACGGACTATCCGGGCCGTGTCCAGGATTACCGCCTTCTGCATCTGACCCTTGATCCAGCCATCTAGCGAGAGACTCTTAAGGTGTTGGTCGAGACTCTTCGCTATTAAACCGTTCGCTGTAACGACTATCGGGACTATGATCGTCGAGTCAACATCCCACATGGCGGTTATCTCGTGGGCCAAGTCTAGGTACTTACTGGATTTGTCCTTCTCGGCCTTCACGAGATTCTCATCATGGGGGATGGTGACGTCGACGAGCACAGCCCGGCGCTGCGATCGATCTACCAGCACGATATCAGGCTTATTGGCTACAATAGTCCTGTCCGTGATGATAGGTCGATCCCAATAGAGCGTGGCACGACCATTTTCGAGAACTGGTGCAGTTGTGTACTTATAGTATGGCACTTCGACGTCCACAAGGCCGTATCGAAGAGCAAGCTGCTGGTGTATAATACTGGCTACGAGGTTATGTCTGTGCAAGTACTCGGTGTTAGCAATCTGAGAACAACCGGAAATAATATGCCTGAGTGACTCACCGGGACGGCGGCATGCCCGACAGATGTCGACCGTACCGTCCTTCAGGATATATTTCCGGTAGTTATTCGTCATGATAACCTCGTCAGCAATTGCACAGGCAAAACCCTCGGTTTCCCCGAAGAGGTCCCCGAATCGTAGCCAGTTCACCGACGCGAGCAGATCTACGTCAGGTCCCGTGAGGGCCTTGTAGAACCGCCCGTGTAGCTCCTTGCTCTTCCATACCGCCTTGCGGTCCTCGGTGCTTAGTACCACAGGTCTGCGCCAATTCTCTTTTGCCAAGGAGAGCGGCGTGAGGTTCTGGTCTACTGCCACCACATCACGATGATGATTCTGAGATTGTACACCTCGTGGTTGTGAAGGTTTTTGGCATTTAGGAAGCCGCGGCCCCCACACTTCCGCGGGATGTACAATCTCATAACTGATGAGCGCGGGTGTAGCATTCGATGTGTGGTAAGCAGTGTACGGACCCTTCGATCCAGGGCGTCCAGCTCGGTCTGAGTCCACCTTAGTACGCCAAAGGAGTATGTGAGTATGGGCATTACCCAAGCGTTGAAGGCGCGCACTTTGTTGCCTCCTGACAAAAGACTGTTAAGTACTTTTGTGAGCCGGCTGAAAAAGCGCTCCTTCACCGCCTGTCTAATTCCCATATCTTCAATACCCACAGACTGTGACATACCAAGGTATTTATAGGTTTCTGCTTCCGAGATAGATCTGAACGACATTGTCTCAGAAAGCTGTAAATTTGTTGAATTTACTACTTTCCCCCGCTGCACATGCATAACCGCACACTTATCGACACCAAACTCCATATTGATGGCACTACTGAAAACTTCTGTGGTTCGCAGTAGTTCCAACAAGTCTTGGCTATTTGGCGCAAATAATTTGAGATCATCCATGTACAGAAGGTGAGAAATGACTTCACCCTCTCTCCGAAGCCGGCAACCTAGTCCTGAATCCTTCAGCAGGGTGCTGAGGGGATTCAGAGCTAGGCAGAACCATAAGGGACTCAGACTGTCACCCTGGAATATTCCTCGCTCGATCCTTATGAAGTCCTGCGGGCCAGAGGGGCCATCTCCGCCTCCTGGTTGACGAAGGACTGTGGTCCACTGCCCCATACACGCGCCGAGAAAGGATCTTAAAGCTGCATCAACTTTATACAGCTCCAAGACCCCCTTCAACCATGAATGGGGCACCGAATCATAAGCCTTCTTGTAGTCAATCCAAGCGGTGGAGAGGGCCCCTTTGTTACGCCGGACTTGCTGGCAAATGGTCATGTCGATGAGGAGGAGCTCTTTAGTACCACGGGACCCAACCCTACATCCATTTTGAGCAGAGGCCAGAACATTGTTCGCAACAATGTGCGTGTTAATTTTTGCTCTCAAAATGGATGTAAGGAGCTTGTAGAGTGTAGGCAAGCATGTGATGGGTCGGTAGTTTTTCGGTTCCGTGGTACAACCGGACTTGTAGAGCAGGAAGGTTACACCTGTTGTTAAGGAAGGAGGCAGGGAACCAAGCTCAAGGGCTTGTTGGAATTGCGCTGCCAATCGCGAGTGGGAGCACCGAAACCATTTTAGCCAGAAGTTGTGCAATCCGTCCGGTCCAGGACTTTTCCAGTTCTGGGCAGGGCGGATGGCACAAGTTACGTCATCGGCGCTGATGGCAACTGCCTCCATAGGTTCGATGCTCTCGCACTCACGCTCAACAACGTTCATCCAATCGCCCTCTATGTGTCCGACGGGCACCGACCAGATGTTACGCCAGAAATCAGTCATGGCAGTAGCATCCGGCAGATGCGCGTCGGACAAATGGTGATCGGTTCCCTCCCACCTTCGGTATAACTTCCTTTGGTCACTTTGGAAGAGGCGGTTCTGTTGAAATCGATCCACACGCTCTCTGTAGCGGCGGATACGGCTTGCCCATGCATAAACTTTCTGCTTCAGAAAGTCAATGCGCTCTGTGAGGTTGGCCATGTAGTCGCAGGGCATGATGCCCGTTCCCGCGAATGCCTGGTTCACAAAGCGCATTACTCGGGGGCGGCTATTGCCCCCCCTGAAGCAGATCAGCTTTGCAATGAGAGTCCTAAACGAGTCGATACGACGCTCGATCCGCACTTGCCATGCGGGGACACCCCCGGCGGTCCTAGGTGCACGGTCAGCGTCCGGAAACTTGACTCGAGCAACACGGCACGCCGCGATGGCCCCGCAGTACATGATCGAGTGCGTATCGTCCAAATCTTTACTGGACCGTATGTACGGCTCCAGTAAAGCGTTTAGGGCTCCCATTAACGCTAGATTGCGTCTATTCATGGGCAAGCGTGGTAACCGTGGTCTAGAATTGGGTGTGGAGCGATATTCCATAATCGCCTCTTCCAAAGTCCTCCTCAGATGCTCATCAGTTGCAGTACTTACACTCTGACTCGCAAAATACTCCTCATCAGCACTGGGATCAACCCGCGGCGCCCCCGGTGCCAGGTCGGGTGTCGGCACCGGATCCGGCGACGTGGCGGGCTGGTCCCGCGCCGAGGTGGAAGCTGCGCGAGTCGAGAGAGCCTGCAGGCGAAGCTGATCAAGTGTCGAGTCATCCAAACGTTTAGAACGTAGAATGACCCGCACCTGATCCGCTAGTCGTTGCTCCGATACGGTGATGGCGGGTTCAAGAGCCTGAAACAGAGGCAGAATCCTAGAACGGTACGCGGTCAGTCGGGTTCCCCCCTCTGTAGCCTCGTAGTAGGCGCGCATGCAATTCTCATTCATCGTCTGAGTCCATCGCATGCGACGCACTACACCACCGGCAGCGGGAGCCGTGGGCGGGGCAGGATGTCCCGCGGGCCCCAAACGTGCCGGCAGCGGTGGCCGTCCGCGCCGCGCAGGTGGTCGTGGCGGCGGCGGCGGCGGTCCGCGCTCGTCGCTCGACTCGCTGGTGTCGGGTACAGTGGCGAAATCTTCACCCGACGACGATTCCGTAGAGGAGGAGGACGACAAGGCGGACGTAGGTGGTGGGCGTGCGGATTGTGTGGACGCTTGACTCCGTGTTTTACTTCTAGTCTGCATGTTTTTCTTTTTGATGTTTTCTTAATGTATGTTGGCGTGTACGTATGTGATCATCAGCGGTATTACTTGTACCGCTAAAATTGTACAAAGATGAATCAAAATAGCCGATAAATACATTTTTTATCAAAATAGCAGGAAAAATAGTAAAAAACACGTCTGACGTTGACAGCGTCAATTTTTTTTTTTTTTTTTTTATTATTATTATTATTTCTTGTAATTCAGGCAGACAGTTGAGACAACTGATGGTGCCTGTATCCAATGCCTCTTGGTCACATTTTCAAGATATAATATGTCATGTTTTCTGATAGAAATCCACATAAATATTTATATTAACGGAGCTCGCGGCGATTTAAATTTGCGCGCGCGGTAGCTAGCCTAGCGCGCGGCTGCCCAAGCCCCATCTGCGGTAAGGCAACGGCGATCGAAGCCTACAAAAACACACACACTCACACAGTGCGTTTGTGTAGACATGTCCGAGAACTATATACATATTTTTGCCCAGTGCACACGAAGATAGAAAATATACGCACACAATCAAAATAATAGGCTTCGCCTAGGCACCATACGTGCGAGAGGGATGGCCAATGTCGGTCTCTCTCTGACTAACCGAGCCTCGAGATGTAATACGACTAATTTTAAGAACTCTCCTACGTTGCGATTTTTACTTGAAGTGAGAGGCATTACATTCTGTCAGGTTTATTTGTTTACAAACAGTCGGTTTTGATTTTTGCGATACAGGTTTGAGGTTAATCAGTAGAAAATCTATCAAAACAAAACTCATTCATTGTTATATGAATACAGTTCGGTTCTGAGCGATTTTTTTACGTTTATTTTCATGTAAGTGTTGTGACTTGTGACTGTACGTGACTGAATTATGCTATGAGAATAAATTGTGAATAGCTAGTTAGTTGCTGACTGCTATGTCTAGCGTGTCTACGAAATTGATTTTCGGCGGATTTAGCAAGTTAACAATTAAACGAAAGAAGTTAGCACAGGTACGTGTAATTATTTCAAAAGTCGATGTATTCTCGTTTATCGATTTCTCGATTATAAACTCGGAAATTGTACTTATAACATTAATGAACATTGTATTTTAGCTATTTCACTCGTTAAGTATTGTACTTATATTTCGAATTCACCGATGATTAATGCTACGCATATTTAAAAACCTTTCACTCTTCTTTAGAAAACATGAGCGATTTGAAAAGCATTAGGACGTTAACAAAAGTCGGCGGTCGAGATATAAGATTTAGTTATTGTCGCAAGCTATACCTAGACTCTTTTACTTTACTCAAGTCTATCCACTTGTGAGTTTGCAATGCGATGGTCAATATTGTTTGTTGCTCTGATAAAAAAAAATGCCTACCCTAACTAAAAACCCTGTGCACGCCACTGATCGCCATTGACCAGGTCGTCGGACCATCTTGATTATTCATTCAATCATAACAAAATTAAACATCAACTCCACCGTTCTCTGTTCACCTAATGCCACCAAACTTCCTAACCCTAATAATCACCAAATTCAAAATTTATAAACAACTAACTTCAACCGATTTCTCGAAGATCCTGTCATCTGTAGTTTCGATCATTGGTCTCCTATCATCAAATCCTACTTCCTGAATGCAAATTCTTGTAAATGAATGAAAATTACCAAAAGCGCCATACATGTACCTAAGGTCAGTGTGGATAATTCCGGCATATTTTATTTGTAAGGGAAGTCCGTCATATACGTCTTATATTATTGAGTTAGGGGTGAAAATCAGTTGGTAGACGGACTTCCCCAATAGACGGTACTACCCGCATTGACCTTATAACATTTGAAGAGATCCCTCGATTTCTCCAAGATCCCATCATCAGACCCCAACGGGACCATCTCGGGATTATTCACGTTAGATCACAAAAAAAATTAAAATCGGTTCACGATTCTCGGGTATATCGGGTAACAAACATACAACAATAAAAAATCAGTCAAATTGAGAACCTCCTCCTTTTTTTGAAGTCGGTTGAAAATATTCCCACGCGTAAGTACCAAGAAATTCGGTAATTCATTCATATCAAAAAGTGGGATTCTTTGTGTGATTCCTCAAACGTATAAGTTTACCCTTTAAACGTAGCGTGAAGAAGCATCTAGCGGGCCAGCAAGGCGGTGGCAACTGACAGGTTACTGATTGTCTCGTTCGTTGCCGCCGCGATTTGGGCTCTACTTTTCACTTACGATCAGGTGGAGTGGAGCCACTTTGTTGTGCCAATATAAAAAATAAAAATATGTGGTTATGGAATACTTCAAGTTGTTGTGGAATAACATTTGCAAAATGTTTGAAGACTCTACTGACGTTTGGTAAGGTAACAGAGAATATTTAGTTGAATCACGTTATTTTGCTCATAATGTAAAATCTACATAAACTATTGTCATGTGTTGTCATGTTAAAATTTCTCAAAATTGCAAATTTTCTTAGTCAACTCCATTGTACGAGTAAGCGTCAGGTGCTTTTCCTAGGAGTCCCAATCCCAATAGGTGGCACTTCAGTACAAGTTTGAATGTCGTATATTGGGACATTGAAAATATGAACACTCAGTCCTAATAAACGTCAGCCTGCTTTAAAATAATGCAAATAATTTAAATATAAGCTAATTATTTCAAAGTTGGGATATGAAGCATTAAAGGCACATTTATCATCGTCTAATGCCCTAATAGTTGATTTTATCTTATCGATGGCAACTCAAGCTATGATGAAGAGTATTGGTACAGCGTCGGGTACTAGTACTTCCTTATATAGGTTTTAGTATGGTAAATATGTATGAATATTTTCAGAGTGTTCGCTGACAAATGCACGCAAGTGGAGCCGTGGTACGGCACCAAGTATCTGCAGGAAGATATCGACCCCAAATTTATTAAGGTAATAACCAGAGCGTACAAAGCGACATAAGCGTACAAAGGGACATAGGCACAGAAAAAGTAACTTTATTTATACTATGTAGTGATATTATGTCAAAGATGTTGCGCCGAAATATGCGCGGTGTTAAGAAAAGTGCTACTATTCTGCTCATCTTATTCTTGGCACAATTGAACAATTGCTTTTGGGGGCATTTTTGAGCTGGCGTTAGACGTCCATGTTATATATGGTCGCAGAGTTATATGCATGGCCTCTCTCTACGCTATGCCACATAACAGAGTGATATAAATAGTTTTATTTTGATATAAATAATCATTAGTCATCAATAATTCGAAACCGTTATAATGGCGGGACCAGATCCTGAATTCGATCGATTCATATTGCATTATTTAGTACTGAATTAGTACTATTTGGTACCTCTTGTAAAAAAAATTGTTCCTCTTCCATTTCAAGATTTTATTTGAAATAGTCTGGTTCTCCAGACCATTTGAACCAGACTATTTGAAATATAATTTTCAAAATTTACTATTTTTTTCTATCTATCACCTAAACTATCACAAAACTCGACTAACGGCTAACTTCGTAACAGCGACCCTCGTTTTACCGTTATTATATCACTGTTACTACAACTAGGAACCCCCGAAATAGTCTTGGTGTGAAATCCGATCCGACTGATATTTTTTTTTATTCAGGAGTGGAATTCCGTCAAACCAATCGCAGCATTGCATCTGCCACCACCGAATGAATTCATACCAGAGAGGTTAGAGTTGGAGAAAGATAAAGACCCCACATGTGATGCTATCGCGCCTGCTATGGTCAGGGTAAGTGAGATAGACTGTCTATGACTGGGGTAAGTGGGATAGACTACTAATGTCAATATTGTCAATAGAATGGGATACAGATAAGGGCCACAGATGTTATTCCATTGCGCCCGCTATGGTCAGGGTAAGTGAGATAGACTGTCTCTGGCTTGGGTATGGGTAAGTGGGATAGACTACTAATGTCAATAGAGTGACACAGAATAAGTACCCCACATGTGATGCTATCGCGCCTGCTATGGTCATGGTAAGTGAGAGAGACTGTCTATGACTGGGGTATGTGGGATAGACTACTAATGTCAATAGAGTGACACAGATAAGGACCCCACGTGTGATTCTATCGCGCCTGCTATGGTCATGGTAAGTGAGATAGACTGTCTATGACTGGGGTATGTGGGATAGACTACTAATGTCAATAGAGTGACACAGATAAGGACCCCTGTGTGATGCTATCGCGCCTGCTATGGTCATTGACTGTCTATGACTGGGGTAAGGAGGATAAACTACTAATGTCAATAGAGTGACACAGATAAGGACCCCACATGTGATGTGTGTGTGTGTATCGCGCCTGCTATGGTCAGGGTAAGTGAGATAGACTGTCTATGACTGGTGTAAGTGGGATAGACTACTAATGTCAATATTGTCAATAGAATGGTATACAGATAAGGGCCACAGATGTTATGCCATCGCGCCCGCTATGGTCAGGGTAAGTGAGATAGACTCTATGACTGGGGTTAGTGGGATAGACTACTAATGTCAATACAGTGGGACACATACCCCACATGGATAGACTGTCTATGACTGGGGTAAACGGGATAGACTACTAATGTTAATAGAGTGGGACACAGATAAGGACCCCACGTGTGATGCTATCGCGCCTGCTATGGTCAGGGTAAGGGAGATAGACTGTCTATGACTACTAATGTCAATAGAGTGTAACACAGATAAGGACCCTACATGTGTGGCTATCGCGCCTGCTATGGTCAGGATAAGTGAGATAGACTGTCTATGACTGGGGTAAACGGGATAGACTACTAATGTCAATAGAGTGGGACACAGATAAGGACCCCACGTGTGATGCTATCGCGCCTGCTATGGTCAGGGTAAGTGAGATAGACTCTCTATGACAGGGGTATGTCGGATAGACTACTAATACAAATAGTGTTGAAAAAAGACAAGGACCTCACATGTTATGCCATCGCGCCTGCTAGGGTCAGGGTAAGCGAGATAAGACTGTCTATGACAGGGGTAAGTGGGATAGACTACTAATGTCAATATTGTCAATAGATTGGGATACAGATAAGGGCCACAAATGTTATGCCATCGCGCCTGCTATGGTCAGGGTAAGTGAGATAGACTGTCTACGACTGGGGTAAGTTGGATAGACTACTAATGTCAATAGAGTGACACAGATGAGGACCCCACATGTGATGCTATCGCGCCTGCTATGGTCAGGGTAAGTGAGATGGACTGTCTATGACTGGGGTAAGTGGGTTAGACTACTAATACAAAAAGAGTTGGAAAAAGACCGCACATGTGATGCTATCGCGCCTGCCATGGTCAGGGTAAGTGAGATAGACTGTCTACAACTGCCTATTTTATTTTCCATCGCCGAATGAATCCCTGGGCCAATCATCTTTTATATAGTATTCTTTTCTGTCTTTTGCGCTACTTTTGGTGAATTTATAAATGTATGACAAATGATAATGAATACGGCACATTACACCATGTGAATTTTTTGTGTTTTGCAGAAAGCGACCAACTACTATTTTTTGTCAATCTGTCTTAAGCTTTAACAAATGAGGAGTGTCTTTTCAAAAGGGCTTATTTCCAGTTGTAACTTTTTTTGAGAAATTGAGAAAAACATAAATCCACGGTTTTCATTTCGATATTCTTTCTGTGTTTTTGATATAATACTTAAGTAAGTTGATATAAATGTTATAGCACTAAATATATTGCTTTATCAACTTAATTATTAAGTTAATATAACATAAACTTTCAGAATTAAGCCCTTTTGATGCGGAACTTTTGGAATTAAGCCGTTTTGTTGCGGCCTTGTGAGTTTATCCAATAATACACAAGCTGTTTTTCAAGGAAATTTTACAAACCCTTCATTTATACAAAAAGTACTTAATAATAAGTTATTATAATAAAATATACACTTCTAAAAGCTCATATCATTTTCTTAGTGTAAGGGAGAAATAGGCCCTTTTGACACGGACTTTGATATTTTAACATTTTGGAGGACAAGAAGAGGCTTATTAGAACTTGAAATTCAAAACAGATATGTATTTCTCTACTTTTAGCAAAACTACATTCATAGTTAAAAAAAAGTTGAAAGTGAAAATAAGCCCTTTTGAAAAGACACTCCTCAAATTGATTTTTCACACCACCTATTCGAATACGGACCTTTTCTACCCTGCCGGGAGGGATCAAAGTGGCATTTGTCTGTTCAAGGACTTTCTATTGCCAGCCTAAAAAATTACAATGAAATATGAAAATAAACAGTACGTTCATAATTGATAAAAATTTCTTCAGAATCGATTATTTGCATAAATATTAAATATGTGATATATCTTTTATTTTTCTCATAGGTGGTGTGAAAAGCAGTATGTGTCACACGGTATCGAATTTCTTACGTCTTGGGCGTTAACGCTTGAATCCTTCATTACGCTCAGGATTCAATATTCACCCACGCCAGAAATATACCATTTTGATCCCTTGTGACACAACCTACTATTAGTCGCTTTGTGCTGTGTAAAAAAAAAGAAGTTGGTAGTTTTCTGCATAACTATGATCAATTTATAAACAATGTCTTAAAGAAGCTTGATAAAAATCGAAACCGGACGAAATAGTTTCGGCCGAAAAGTTGAATGGCCCTCATACCGCCGTGGTTAGAATAAAAAAAATCAGTGCATATACCATGTGCCCTTGAGGAAAGGGAAAAAATTCAACAGCGGATTTCTGACTAAATATGAAGTTAAAAATGTCATGTGAAGTTTTCTGGATTCAGTCTATTTTAAGAGAAAATTTGTTTTTTTCTTAAAACAGCTTTAGAATGTTACGCTATGATAAACGCATTTTAGGAAACGATTTTGTCACCATGTTGTCATAACCTCCTGCCGCCCAGACAGTAAAATTTTCCAATGAATTTTGAATTCATAGTGTAGGAAATAGGATAGAATTTCTTTTGTTTCAGGAGACCTATTTATAGGCCTCTGGGCGGCTAGAGGTTAAGTCTTGTCACACTTAATTGACAGACATCAAATGAACAAAAAGTTCTTTGATTACCTAGCAAATGGAAAAAAAAATTAAAGTGCATTTTTTGCGAAAGTTTCAATAATAAAATCCTTTTTTTGTGTATATAAGGCATTAAAAAAAATTTTTTGCAGATTTGTTGAAACTTATTTAACATTTTTTGCTTTATTTAGTCTCAGGAACATGCTGTTAGAATTTTTCCCTTTCCTCATGGGCACCTTGTATTGTAACATACTTCATTTCAGGACTCACCGCTGATGCGCCTGTGGTTCAAGCAAGACAATGAATTCAGTCTGCCTAAGGCTTTCCTAACCTTCGATCTCTCCAGGTCAGTTGGACGGAGTTTACGAAATAGGGTCCAAAATCTGAAAAGGACCATGCGTCATAACCAACAGTCATGAGAGTTACGATACTTACGATTAGCGTTGAAAATGTCGGAAAAAACAAAATGTTTTTTTTTTCAGGAATGTATGAAATTCGTTTTTTTTCGGGTTTTTTCAGAAACAATCAATGTCACTGTCACTGTCACTCCTTCCATCTGTTTCAATTGACTTTTCCTCAGTGACATCGCGTTCTCCTGGTACAAGTGAAAATTTGACCTAAATTACATTTGTTTAGAGTTGAAAATTGAAGTGGAAAATTTCATTGTTTTTTTCGAGAAAATCAGGAAAAAACGAGCTGTTTGGAAAGAAACGGGATTTAATCCTGAAATTTTCAACGCTAGTTATATATTAAATAGGTCTTTAAATCTACTTCGTTTAATTATATGGGTACAAAATCGGATTCCATTGCAGAACTGAGATATTCATATTTTCATTCAGAGTAAATACGAACTATGAAGAATCTGAGGCTGGGGTATTTATTTTATTTTTATTTTATTTTATTTTATTATTCCAAAATATTACACAGTATTACAGTTCTTAAGATCTAAGGCACTGTGAAATTCATAATTAAACGCATGTATACAATTTAGGTACAACACACAATCTAAAACTATTTAAAACAATTATATAAGATTAACAAAAGCACAGATATTTAATAAATAACAGTAGAAGGTCGGTTATCCATCGTCTCGCATAACCTCTTGCATTCGTCACAAAGCGTCTTCCAACTACTGTCAAAAACATCGCAATCAGGTGCCGATTTAAGAAGCGCGTTTAAATATTGCAAAGCCCGTATTAGTGGCGATTCCCTGTACGCCGCCGTCCGCGCCTTAGGAATTGACAGTAAGTCACGAGTACGTGGCCTTAGACCCATTTTTGATTGGGATAGAGAAGGCACAAGAAGCCGAACCAGCTGTGAGACCAGAAGGGGACAGTCGGAATCCCCACGTAATACTCGGCAAGCTCCTATCACGAGTGCATAATTGCGCCTCACTTCCAAAGAGTTGAAACCAAGAGTTCCGAGCAAAAACTTTGTCGGGTAAAGGAAGGGGAAACGACCGTAGGTCTTTTTGTATAAAAATCGCAAAAAGGCCTTTTGAATTTTTTCTAGTAGCAAGGAATAAGTCACCTCATGGGGATTCCACACTATAGATGCTGCCTCCAGCTTGCTTCTGACTAGGGAGGTGAAAACTAGCTTGATAACGACTGGGTTATCAAAGTCCTGAGCGTTGCGGATAACGAATCCCAATCTCCGGTAGCATTCAGTGGCTAGAGTTTTTATATGGTCGTGGAAATTGAGATGCGGATCGAATAAAACACCCAAATCCTTTATAGTCTCAACACGTTTAACCAAATCCGTTCCCAACGTGTAGTTGACCAACAAAGGACTGCGAGCCCGACTAAACGACATTACATTGCACTTTTCGGGATGAAATACCAGCTTATTTGCGATACTCCATTCATAGACTTGGTTAATGTCATGTTGCAGTGATTCTGAGTCCGACAGCTCTTGCACGCCATATATAAGCTTAAGGTCGTCAGCGTAAAGGAGACACTGTGCATGTCTAGGAAGAGAAGCCAAGTCATTAATCATGACGCTAAATAGAAAAGGCCCTAGGATTGAACCCTGGCTGACTCCGGAGCGAGTGTGATAGGATCTAGAGACGAAGCATCCGTGCTGCACATACTGTTGCCTGTCGCGTAGATAGCTGGCAAAAAAACGAAGCAGGTTTGGCGAGAAACCGATTTCGCATAACTTCTTTAGTAATATGTCGTTATCCACGCGATCAAAGGCTTTTTGAAAGTCGAAGTACAGCACCTGTACTCCTTTATCCAGATGCTCAGAGATGGTATCAACCAGAGTTAGGAGGTTCGTTTCAACTGAACGCCTAGGCCTAAAACCATGTTGTGAGTCACAGAGATAGGGCTGCACTTGAGAGGATATAAGCTTATTTATTACTGATTCGAATAATTTCGCAATACAGGAGAGAATCGCTATAGGGCGATAACTTTCTACCTTAGTTTTATCGCCTGACTTAGGAATAGGTCGCACCCGTGTTACCTTCCACTGGTTAGGATACTCCCCAGTGCGCAGAGCTAGGTTAAAGATATGACATAAAGGCTTAACAAACCACTCTTTGCATCCTTTGAGTATATATGCCGGAAATACATCGGGACCCACAGCGCTTTGGGCCTTCAAACGGCATATGCCGGCCTCAACATCCTGGAGAGATATTGTGCCAATATGAATAAGATTAGCAGTACGCGTTTCATCCTGTTCAACAATTTTGGTACAGTTAAGTGAAGGCACATTAGGAAGGAAGACATTCGAGAAAAAGTTTGCAAAGGCCTCAGCAGCTTCTACACCTTCATAGGGTTTTTCGTCATATAGAACGCGGTTCTCGAACCCACCCCTGGATTTTAGGTTATTCATATGCTGCCAAAAAGCTCGAGGATTACTAGTGATGTTAGCCTGAACTCTGCTGATGTAATCATTGTACGCTCTTGAAGTTTTAGATTTTATATCGGCTCTGAGTCTAGAAAAATCAGCATATAATTCCCTGTCTCCCGTTTTTTTCCACTTACGGTGTAGAAAAGCTTTACGTTTGATGTCTTTGATAATATCAGCTGTGAACCACACAGGGTACGTTCTGCTGGGCTTGCTAGATCTTATCTTTTTGGGAATGCACGCGTCGAAAATGTCGTATATCGAACTATAAAAGTGGCCTACGGCGACATTGACATTACGGGCTTCAAAGATGCATGACCATGACGAGTCGGCGATAAGTTGACGAAGAAGCACGTAATTGCCTCTGGAAAAATTCCAGTCACGCCTCATATCGATGTTGCTGGGATCAGATATTACCGTACTCGTGGCTTTAAAGACCGGGACAGAAATTTCAAGGGGAGGATGATAAGCGTCGGCATTAGGGACCAGGCTACCATCAGTGATCTCACTAACCGAAACACCACGAATGCGTTCTCGCACCAGCACCACATCTAGCACTCCTCCATGCGCATTTACTACATCATTCATCTCCACAAAGTCACACACAGTGGTAAAGTAGCAATAGTAACTCAGAACATTAGTTGAGGTGTACTTAGGGTTAAGGTTCAAGTCACCGACAATTATGACCGCCCCAATGGAATTAATAAATGATTCAACTTTTTGAAAGAACTGCATGTACACAATTTCAGAGGAGCTGGGTGGAATATACACCGCACACAAATGGAAAAGCGATTCACCCACAACGAACGAGGTCCACATGTCCTCTCCATCAGCTGTTTCAAACTCAGGCCGCCGTTGCAGACTGATACCTTGCCTCGTGGCAATCAGTACACCCCCACCTTGTCGACCCGTGACACGATCTCTGCGTAAGATATTCCAGGAATCACCAACCAGTTCCGGGTCCTCCACAGATGCCGACAACCATGACTCCGTGACGACGATGATGTCACTTTCATGAGCAGTAGTGGTTTGTTTGAAGTACTTTAACTTAGTGTTGAGACCTCTGACGTTTTGGTAGGTAATGGAGATTGTAGGGCCATTACTTAGACCCTGACGTTCCTTTGGTTTGCCTGTTTTGCATTCGAAAAAACCATTTCTTGATCCTTGCATTATCGGGCCATACTTCCGCCGACAAACACTTATCATAATAAGCAGCAGGGACACCCAGTTTGTAGGACTTATATTCTCCTTTGGATTTCAACTCCTCCACGGTGCACGTGCCCTGCTCACACAGTTGCTGCAGATATTCACTTACTTCATCCGCACTCGACACCATGTTCCAGAGGTGAATGTGTTTCTTGGACTCCACGGCCTTTAGAGTAGTTACATTCTGGCCAGCCGTACAGCGAATGGATGTTGGACGACGCTGTGTCTTCTTTTTTGTGACCTCCTTCCATTCCTCATGCACAGAAGCTTCACTATCATCCTCCGACGAATCATCGACTACAATGTCAATTAGCTGGGTACTTCCAGTGCCAATGTGGACCACAGGTGGGTCTGCAGGCGAGATTTCAACTGGCGTCAATACTGTAGAGTTGGTAGGCAGGGTAATGTTATCCTTACCGCTTTTCTTACCTTTTCTACCTTTTTTAGCGTTTTTTCGTCTTGGCCCGCAGGTTTCTTCTTGACTCTTGAGGGCACGCTTTTTAACATTTTCGAGGGTAGACAACATATTGTATATCTGGGATCTGCAATTGTTTTCAACTTGTTGCGTATTGAACAAAATGAAGTATATTTGTAGACCATTTTAATGACCTAACTCTCAGCTGTGTTGACTCTGGATCCAAGCTCCATACTAAGTTGCCCATGGTCCATTGGTCCTTTGTCACTAAAATTAATATTTTTTCCTTTTGGCGTAAGATTTAAGTTAAGTTGACAGGTTTTGGTGGACCGGATCCTTTTTCGTTATTACGTCCAGTTAATATTAGTATTCATCTTTGCAATTAACTTGAGACTCAAATATATCAGAAACTGCAGGCTTAGCACATGATTGGTGCGACAGTATGTCGCCGCGGGATAGATCTCCCGTCCTTCACTAGCTATATTAACAAGAGAGGGACGGATAGACTATCTCGCGGCGAGATACTGTCGTGCCAATCATGTGCTCACCATACTGGGCTACTCACGTAAATTAAGTCATTTGCTCTATAAGTTTCGACCCATTAAAGGTCCCCGTCCCCGTCAAACGTGTCCAGAGCTACATTCCAACGACGAGGCAATCACAACACATCATCACCTTTCCCACTGCTGGACATCATCATCATCATCATCAGCCTACGATAGTCCACTGGACGTAGGCCTCTTTTATTAACTACGCGTATAAACGCATTAGGAGGTAAATGCCCATAATCGCCACACTGGGCAAGCAGATTAGCGATCGCAGTAATGTGTCCACTATGATGACGCTGCTGCCCATCATCAATCTTTTATCAATGGTAAATAATGGTCAGTGACACTTTAATCCCTCAGTCGACTCTTACGACACCCGCAGGAGGAGTTGGGGTGGTGACAAATATATTTTTACTGCCGTCACCACACGGATCGATCTGGACATAGTCGATTTAAATTTCTTGTTACTTTGTTTTGGCTTATGGTTCTCTGCCTTTTCGCCGAAAATTGTATTGTCGAATTTCACTTTCCAACCAACTATTAGCAGAAGTGTCTTTGACCGAATTTCATTTCCCGACTGTACATAATCCAAGCTAACCTAACCCAACTATAAAAAATATATATATATATAGTGGGTAATTCTCATTTCACAACTATAGGTTGGGAAATGAAATGGTTGCGAAATAATTAATTGCCAGTTATTCGGGCGATTGACACTTCTGCGAAAAGTTGATTGGGAAATGAAATTCGGCAATAAAATTTTCGGTGAAAAGGCAGGACACCTAATTTTACTTACATTTTATTTCAGTCCGCTCGCCTACCAAGACCCGATCAACTGCAATCTGACCTCTCTCTGGGTCCTGGTCTTCCGTGACAGCCTCCAGCAGTTTGCGTACTCCGCTGAGCTGGCTGGTCTACGATGGAGCATTGGAAACGCCAAGTATGGCGTTAGCGTAAGTTGTACTTAACCTAACGGTGATAAATAAACATCGGCGGCTGGTGGCATTTAGGTAGCACTAGTGATGATGATGAGACACATTTTTCAATTGTCCGCTCTGATAAGATAAAATAACCGATGAATATCTAGTTTCCTTCCATATAGTTTTGTATCATAAAAAAATAGATTTAATCATGAATCCAGGATATTTAAAAAATAAAAAAAAATACTTATTCGTTATTACAAAACAAAGAAGTTGGAATCAAAGAGAACACCAACAAAAATACGCTACAACATTACAAAAGAATGCTTTTCTTACCCATCACGTCAGTCGAAGTTGAACGATCATTTTTGTACACAAAATCGATTTTCACAGTTAGAAGACGGAGAATAACTTTGAACAATTTAGAAAAAATATTGATTGTATATTACTACTATTACTGTTTTGCCTAACTCGGACTTGTACCTAACTCGTATCTCTTCTCTAGTTTTAAAACACGGTTACATCACTAGTCTGTCAGAAACGTCAAAATAAAATAGACCTAGTCTCACAGTAAGCTCAATTAAGGCTTGTGATGTGGGTACCAGGCGACGATATATATAATAGATACATATAGATACTTAAATACATAGACAGCCATGACCAAGCAACAAATATCTGTGATAAATAAATATACAAAGAATGCCCTCGCCGGGATTCGAACCCGGAATCTCCAGCTTCGTAGGCAGGGTCACTACCAACTAGGCTACGGAGGCTGGAGCTTAACCGTTTTCCATAGTTTTATTTCTATTTACATTTGTTAAACAAGTCAATGTTGCTGATAATAAAAATATTTGCCCACAGATAACTGTGGAAGGCTATGACGACAAACAACACGTTCTCCTAGAGAAAATCATAGACAACATCGTCAACTTCAAAGTGGACCCGCAGCGGTTCGCTATCATGAAGGAGAACCATATTCGCGGGATCAAGAACTTCGAGGCAGAACAGCCTTATCAGGTGAGACTATCGTCAGCAAGCAGGGCCCGTGATTTGCATGCCGATGACATCAATTTGACGTCACGCTCCATTTACGGTGATCCGCAATAGTTTTATTGTTCATTATTAATCATTAGTCATTTTAATCATCATTTTAATCGTTACGAAGGCCTGTGACGTCAGTAACAGTGATATTTTACAATTGTCACATTTGTCATCATGGCGAAATGGGGGTCGGGTGGACATAAGCCTATCCCAAAGATTGTAGCTTTACGAGTATTACTGAACGTATTGTGAAAACACAAATCAAATTATTTATTAACAAAGCTCTCTCTAGCTATTCTAGAAAACTGTAAAGTATTCTAATAGGAGGTGCAGGCATGTATTGCTTGCCCTTAGATAATGGTCAAAGGCGCCTAGCCTTGTAAGGGATTGCATATCAATAACAGTCAAAAAAGGATTTACATCAATGAGGACATGACAAAGTTCAAAAGGCAATTATTTTGGTCTGCCAGAAGTCAGCTGAAACCTACATTCAGCTTTATATGGTACCAGAAATCAAGTATACTAGTAAAGAAAAGTGAGGCGGAAAATAAAATTTATAATATTAGAAACGAAGAGGATATCAAGTCCCTAATTGATAACACCAAGGCGGAGTAAACATTATAGGTACCTACTTAGTTACGTGCGACTATAGAGGTGCATATACACTACTTGAATTCTCAAATTCATACCTACTATACCTATACTTTATGAATAGTATTTTTAACTCATTAGATGAGGATATTGAATACATCAGATATGATGACTTGACTTTGTGGAGTAATTTCATTAAAAAAAATAAAACAAATGAGATAGATATAGTACACCTAAATATCAGATCTATAAGAAAACAATTTGGAGAGCTACTTGTGATACTAGAGCAGTGTGATCAGAAAATAGACTTATTAATTTTATCAGAAATTAATATAAAGCAGGAAGAACTGTTATTTTATACTATACCCGGATATTCTATACATTCAAATACGAGAGAGGAATGTAGAGGAGGTGGAGTACTCATATATGCGAAAAATGGTATCGAGTTTACTTCCTGCGTGAGGGATATTGCAGCGTCTGAAATGTTACATGGAAAGTTAAGGGTTAAAAATAAAACTATATATATTTTGTCGTTGTATAGGCCGCCTAGAAACAATAAATTAAGATTTGTCGAGGAAGTTAACAACCTGCTCCACCAAATCCCGATTGAAGACGTGGTTGTAATAGGTGACATGAACTTGGATTTGTTAAGCGGCAATATGAGTACAGTGTTATCAAGATATACAGCTATGATGAGTGAACACGGCCTTCAATGTGCTATACCGGCTACGGAGATAACGCGCGAGGCGATAGTGGATGGCAGGCTGCAGTCATCTTGCATCGACCACGCGTGGGTGCGCGCGCGTAGCGCAGCGTGCACCGACGCCTACATGCTAACCTGCAAACTGTCTGACCACCACATGATCGGCGTACGACTACAAATCGGTGCAAGCGAAAATGACCCGAATGGACAAGTATCGCGACAGGTATTAAGTAACCGTAAAATAGTGGAACAATTGAAGTTAATAGACTGGTCTAAATTGCTTGAGTTCAACTGTCCCATAATCCTTTACGAAAAAATATGTGACATTTTTAGTGACATCTATAAGGACGCATCTATTGAAATTTGTCAAAAAAATAGAAGGGAAACACAACCATGGATAACTAAAAAACTCGAGATTATGATTAACCACAGAGATAAATTATTTAGATTATGGAAGTGCAATCCTAAAAGTATGAACTTGAGGTTAGATTATACGCGATATAGAAATAAGTTAAATAAGCTTATAGATGTTCCTAAAAATAATTTTAGGCAAAATGAAATAATAAAATGTGAGGGTGACTTTCGGAAAATATGGGGCAAAATTAATATGTGGATAGGCCGTTGTAAAAGTAATGTAGATGACACAATAATAAAGTATTTGGGAAAAACCGATAATATGCAAAATATTTGTAATCAATTTTCAACCACTTTCACACAGGAAATTGTAGACATTAAACATAACTGTAACTATAAGTTCTTGAATAGAAATTCTTATGTCGAACCGAGTAATGTATCTTTTAGATTTACTAAAGTGTGTCCTAGTGAGGTTGAAAAAATTATAGACAATTTAAGTGACAGAAAAGCACCCGGTATTGATAAAATTAGAGCACAAGATATTAAATATGCTAAAAAAGATTTAAGTGTAATTTTGTCAAAGTTTGTTAATATGTGCCTATCAACAGGTTTATATCCGGATAATTTAAAAAAGTCCATAATAAGACCTATATTTAAGCATGGCTGCCATTTGAATTATAGTAACTACAGGCCGATTGCAATATTACCAACAATAAATAAAATTGTGGAAAAGGTTGTGGTAGGACAAGTTAGCGCTTTCTTGGAACGTAACAATATAATTTCGCAGTCGCAGCACGGCTTCAGGAGGGGCCGCAGTACTACCACAGCCTTGACCGAGTTTTCGAATTATGTGAACCGGAGCCTCGGCGGCGGACGGCAGGTGCTCGCCGTGTTCATCGACTATAAAAAAGCATTCGACACGCTGGACCATGAACAGCTGCTGCAGGCGATGGACGAGTGTGGCATCCGCGGGCCCACCAACCGGTGGTTCCGCGAGTACCTCACCGACCGGACCCTGCGCGCGGCCGTCGCCGGCGCGGTCGGCGCGGAGGCGCGCGTGGCGCTCGGCGTGCCGACCGGCTCGGTGTACGGGCCCGTCGGATACATCATGCATGTGAACAGCGTGTCGAATGTAGTCCAGAACAGCGCGGTGTATATGTACGCGGACGATATGTGCCTGCTGTTCGCCGGCGAGGACGTCGCGGACATGGTAAACAAGGTGCAGACAGATTTCGAGTGCGTTACTAAGTGGGCACACGACAATGGCATAATATTAAATATTAGCAAAACTAAATGTATGCATATTTATTCACCTTATAATAAAACGGCTAAAACAATAACAAATAGTAATATTAATATCATAGGGCACTCTTATGAATGCTTACATCTGAATAAAATTAACTGTAAATGCATAAAAATTGAAGTAGTGGAGGAATTTAGGTATTTGGGATTGGTAATAGATAAGCACTTCAATTGGAAAAATCACGTAAATCAAGTATGTAGTAGGCTTAGGTCAGTTTTAGGACAGTTTTATCACCTTAATCGAGCGGTCAATAAGGGCACACTGCGCATTGTTTACCATGCACTCGCTGACGCATTAATAAGCTACGGACTTAGCAGTTACGGGCTTACGTTCAAGACATACCTGGACCACATAAAAAATCTACAGATCAGATTAATAAAATACCTTGTTAGCAAAGAAACAAGAAGAAGGCACAGAAATAACTATCATAAACTTTTTTCTACTTGTAAGATTCTCCCTGTACACTCTAAAGTTGTATACCTTAATGTCTTACAAAACTATTATACAGATTGTTATAAAAAAAATAAGACAAGTAAACGCGTCACTAGGTCTAGTAAAATAATGAAATTGTTTCAACCAATGGCAAAAAATTACTATAAACGACGAACAAAGGAGTACGTCATTCCTGAAATTTACAATAAATACCCTCTTTTACTTGAAACACCAAAACTTGGTATAGGTAGCTTGAAAATGAAGTTAAAGCGGTTGTTATTAAATGAGCTTGAAGGAGATAGTAGATGATGGGGTTTGCTGATCCATTGTGAACCTTATGGATATGAGATAACAATCACGAACGGTATTTGTACTCGGTCGAGCCGAGCCTAAACCTACCACCTATAACTGTAGGCTGATGATGGTACCGCGTCTGATCGATTGTCGCCGTTGCCGTCTCGCTCTAGCAGGTATGCGGGTGGCGTGGTGGACGGTGGGCGCGTGACCATAATAAGTCACCTGGTGGTTTGTGGTGGTTATGCGTTTGTCGTTTGTCGTGCTGCGCGTCGCTGTATTGCGCTTGCATACCTAGATTACCTACTTGTTGGAGTGTGGCGGCGGCGGCGGCGACGGGCGGCTGGGCGCGGTATCATCATGGGCCTATCTATGCCTGCGGATGTTGTTGTTCACTTGCTAGAATAAACCATTTACCTACTCACATAAAGAGTTATTGTTATCTTAGATTGTAATTTATATGTATTTCAGTATTCTGTTATCTTAATCTTTGTGCAGAGTACCTAATATATCGTAGTTTAAGATGTAATTGAGCGCAACGCCAACAAACTGTCTTACAGTTTGGCGAAAATTAAATTTAAGGTACAATGTATCTGTTTTTCTTAATTAAATAAATAAAAAAAAAAAAAAAAAATAAATACCCAGTAGGCTACTCAGAAAACTGGCCAAGTGTAAAAAGGATTGAGCGTGGAAAGGGTTTCACGATTATTGAGATTTTATATACGTAAGGAACTATTTTCTGTAATTTTGGCAAAATATTAAGCCGATTAATCTCGAAGATCAGGCCTGCTACCGCGAACACCGAAATTCACAAATTTCGGGGATTTGTCTCTGTCATTCCAATGAAGACGTCATTAGAGTGACAGAGAAAATTCCCCGCAATTTCCCCGGATTTCGTAGTTCGCGGTAGGGCCACAGGGAGGGGGGTGCCTATTTTTAAAATAAATGCAATATTTTTTACCTTTCAATCATAAAAAATATATTTATAATCCTGACACTAAGCCCTTCCATTTGATATATAGTATGGCACTGTTTACTTTTGTATTCAGTTTCTATTACTGGTGTTATTTTTTAAAATGTCTGCCTTTCCAGCCAAAGATCCATTTCAGAGCATATCGACTGTAACTGAAGGATAGACAGACGGACACCCCATAAGTGTTCCGTTTTTATCCTTTTAAGGTACGGAACCATAAAAAAGAAAATACAAACGCCAATATTTAAAGTTGCATTTTATAAGTTTTTCTCATTATACCAACTTAATTACATTTTCCCTTCCCAGGTAAACTGATACTACCAAGAACGCTCACGAAATACCTCGACCAGCCCGAATTCAGGAAAACGAAAAACAGAAAACCCTATATCACCGAAAAATATGGCCACATTCTGAACGCCTCTACCGTTATAGAATGCTCTAATGTAACACCTTTTAGAAGCAGGAGTAGATCGGGATTTCCTTGCTTTTACTGTAGAAATGTATTTGATAATTTAGATCAGTTAAAATGCCACCAGGAAAAAGATCATAAGAAAAGCGATGTGAGGAAAATACTAAGAACATTTGGAGTTGAAAGCCTAGTCGTTTATGTCGATGTAACTGATTTAAAATGCTCGATATGCGAAGCACCTATTTCAAATTTAAACGAGCTGAAATCGCATCTCACTAAAACACATTCAAAGGAAATGCATTTAGAATTCACAGACAGAATTATACCGTTTAAATTATCGACCGATAATGTCTTCGAGTGTCAACTTTGTGGATTCAGTTTCGAGACTTTTGGGTCTATAGAGAGACATATGAACACTCATTTTAGGAATTACGTTTGCAAGGATTGCGGTACTGGTTTTGTCACTAAATACAGATTGAAGGTTCATATAAAAAGCATGCATGTTGGTGGTAGCTTTCCATGTGACATTTGTAAGAAAGTTTACACAACGCAGCAGAAATATAAAAATCATGTGGATACTGTTCATAAGTTGGTTAAAAGATTCAAATGCCCGAAGTGTCCGGAGAGGTTTTCTGAATATTTTCGTCGACAAAAGCATTTAGTGCAAGTACACAACCTCGCACCGCTTCAATATAAGTGTAATGTTTGTGATAAAAGTTTTGACAGACGCTACACTTTATCAAGACATATGAAACGGGACCATTTGGAAGAACGAGACTACGAATGTACTCAGTGTTCTTACAAATGTTTCACCAACAATGAGTTAAATGTGCATATGATAAAACACAATGGGGAGAGGATCTTCGAATGTGCAGTGTGCAAGAAGTCATATGCAAGGAAGAAAACGTTAAAAGAACATATGCGGATACATAACAATGACCGTAGATTTGCTTGTGCTGTTTGCGGGCAGGCCTTTGTTCAGAAATGCAGCCTCAAAGGACATATAAAGACTCACCATGTAGAATATAGTTTGCAGTCGTTGGATTAAAATTTGAGCGACTTAAGCTCTTCGCAAATGTAATAAACGCCAAATTAAAAAACACCGACTTCAACCGATTTCTCCAAGATCCCCGATTTGTTTCCATCATTGGTTTCCTCAAATTCTACTTGAATGCAAATTCTTGTAAATGAATGAAAATTACCAAAAGCACCATACATGTACCTATAACATTTGAAGAGATCCCTCGATTTCTCCAAGATCCCATCATCAGACCCCAACTTGGTGCCAACGGGACCATCTCGGTTTGTTTAGAAGATATTGAGTTATTCGTCCATTTGTCGTTCACTTGCTTAATGAACATTTATGACTTGTATGGTTTTCTCTTGGATGCCATTATCAGAATTGAACCAAATTAAAATGAGACCAATCGGTAAGCTTCGCCATTCAAATAAAAAAAATCATCAAAATCGGTTCATCCCGTCGGACGTTCTGAGGAGACAAACATAAAAAAAAATTGAAGTCGGTTTAAAAGCTTAAAACACGTTATTGTACAAAATACACAGACAACACACATGTTAAAAATAATTCAACGCAAATTCTTCAATCAAACCTTTGAGTTGTAAAAAATTAAAATGCATTATGTACTATTTTTGTTAGAATTGCATTGGGGAGTTTAAATAAAATTGATATCCTTGTTTTAAACTGCAATCCCTAGAGATAGATTTAACCTCGTAAGGCCCAATGTACACTACACTTCAATGAAATTTAAACCTTTCATAAACTTTCATTTCCTTTATTTGGTTCAAAGTCAAAGTCAAACTATTCTTTATTCAAGTAAGCTTATTAATAAGCATTTTCAAATCGTCTGACATTATCAAGAGAGAGAAAAAAAAAATCTACTACTGGTTCAAACCCTACACCGTTCCTGAGAAGAACCAGTAAGAAACTCAGGTGGACTAACTTTTTTCAAAACAGTATAATAATACATCTTATTAAAAGTTTATTAATGTGCATAACATTTTTTTTTAATTACATAATACTAAAATATTTTAAAATAAAACTATTCTAGATAAAACAAGTATCAAAGTTTCTACAAACAATTAAAATTAAAACTAACTTAAAAACAAAAAGACTAAAAATAACATATTATAATTAGGAAAATAAGCCGCCCATCGTCGTTCCGGGTGCAAAAGTGCCCATAACACTCGCAGCGTTTCCGCGTTGAATAGCCATGGACAGCCGTTGCACCAGGAACGACTCTGAGCGAGGATGCTCTCCTTTTTGTCGGAGACGACGTCCGATGTCCCGTATAAGTTTTTTCGCGGCAGCTCCCCAGCAGCCCGCTGTCTCCACCGCGACGGGAACGAAAATATAGCTTGGTCCTAGGAGACTATATTTCTGCCGCTTTAAGTTCGCCTGCCACTCGGCTGCCGCTCCAGCAGCACGTGTGGTGCGACTAATGTGGGAAGCGGCGAAGGTGCTCACACATGTCGCATCCCAAACCAGGCACCGTCCTCTCTCCCATGGCACCAAAGTCAGGCCATCGGGGCGTTTCCCGTCAGTGCGGCTGAGACCTGGCGGCTCAAGCGTACTTATTAAAATAACATGCATTAAAGAATTTATTATATAAAAAAAAATATAATAGACATTTTTATAAAAAAAGAGAAATAAGGTTGTTTTCTTAAACAAACGAAGTTCACCACTATTCCTTACTAAGCAAGGTTCAAAATAAGATTTAAAGAAAATAGTATGGTGGGCCTTACGAGGAGATAGACTAGTTAGAAAATAAAAAATATTTTCGAAATTGAAGTTTTATTTTTATTGATATTTACCTATATCTATTTTATTTTTCTTTATGCAGGTAAGATAGAAGAAGTATCAGTGCTGGACACTACTAATGGAGCATTCCACGAGAATGTCGCTTACGTGATGCTTATACTATCTATGGCAGCTACGTTAAATAAATGCTCAAAGTTAGACAAAACTGTGTGAACGTGTAAGTTAAGTGCCGAAATATTACCACTCTAGAACTCTGGTTCCTATCATTTTTAGAAGTACTAAAAGAATCGCGTTAGGTAAGCGACTTTCTCGTGTAATGCCCCTAATATTCGACAAGGGTCTTTATGTCAAAGTCAAATTTTAAGGACTAAGATTGAAGGATATTCGAATTGAAACCTTGTGGTTTTAACATAATATGTAGAATATTGGTGTAGATTCACTAACAAGCCACGATAAAGTCGCCATCAGAGCGTTTTATAAAGTTACAGTTTTGCTCTTTGCCTCTCTTTCTAGCCAATATGAGCGTGCGTTAGAGAGGCAAACAGCGAAATTGTAAAATGTAACTTTATGAAACCCTGATATATCGGAGCGCCCAGGAGGCTCATAAATATCCATATCTATTGTAATCAAGTACATAATTTGTTAGCTTTCAAATACGTGGGATCTTATAAAATAAAAGTTTTATCCATGAGCCCCGTAAAGGCATGGTAGTTCTTATAAGTCACTTCTTTGAGTGTTTTAGAAGGTAAATGGCGGTGATGACTGACTTCAAGTAGTTTTATGTAACGAAGTTGACCAGTTGGCCAATGTACTTTGCCGGAGAGGGTCACCCGTTTACAACATCTCCCGTCTAAATACTCAAAGAAGTAACTTATACTGCTGAAAAAAAAAAAGCGCGGGAAACGTGAAACGCGGCGGCTGTGTTTCTTAGTTTCGGATTTTTATATTTCAATAATTAGTAAATTTGGATCAGGATTGTAAATATTTTTGTTAATTTTAGTTTATATTTTTGTAAATATTTGTATTTCTTGTATATATAGTGTATTTTCTTCGTATTAGGTAAGTTTTTTGTACATTATATTTTCAATGGGGGGTGATCCTCCCGATCCTGGAGGTGGAAGCCTCCAGGTCGGGATGAACATCGAAATTGAGTCCAGTATGGATACAGACACTTCTGTGAGTAGCAGGAGTGAACTGAAGCGGGCCAAAACTTACAAAAGGTGTAAGCATTGTAATAAAAAAAGACGGAAAAATAATGGCGGGGAATATTCCTGCGATTGTCTCGCAGACACCGTACGCATAGGAGACACCCAATCGCAGTCTAATGATCTTTCTGTCAATGCTCAAACTAAAACAAATTCTAATGCCGACTTTGGCAATACACGGATTGGCAGGAATTTATTTTCGCACACCGACGTTGCACCGTTTACGGTTCATGTACAATTAAAAAAAATCGAACCTAATTCATCCCTGCACCCGGTGTCCTTTGGTAAGTTTCTGATGAAAAGCAGCTACAAGAATGTAATTAATGGCAGCGTTAATAGTTATTTATTATACAAGGGGGCAAAGTTGTTGTTTAACTGTCGTGCCAATATTGAGACCTGAGCTAGCGAAAGATTCCAAAATTGAGCCACGAGCGTAGCGAGTGGTTCAAAAACTGGAATCTTGAGCATTGCGAAGGTCTCAAGGCACGAGAGTTGAACAAACTTTGCCGCCAAGTGTAATACAACTTTTTTCCCCTCACTATCGCGAGGAAATATGATTACAAATCTCATCCAAATGTAAATTAACTTAAAGAAACCATTTAAAACTCAATGTTGAAACGTATCGTAGAATAGAGTTACTTCTGGAATTTAAATATAGCCAAGGGCTTACAAAGTCACCCATGAGAACGACCAATTTAACATGTGAGCTCCGATTGCGCATGTTTACTACGGTCACACAGATCCACTTATACTAGGCAGTAGGGGGCTATAGGAATTAGTGCAATGTCAAATTACTTTATTCACAAGTGTGTAAAAAGCGTTTTTACCCGCTCGTATTAAACGATAAACGAGCGCTTTACGAGCTAGTGAGGGGAAAAAGAATTGGTAGAACTAGGATATCTATGGCGTTTTCTACCCATAAGGATGCAAATTTGTTCCTTACTGATGACACGCGTCTTGAAAAAGAAAACTTATCGGCATACATCCCGTCCTTTTCGGTAACCCGTATGGGTCTAGTCCGCGGGATTCCGGCTCAATGGTCTGATGAAGACATAGTTGCAAACATTTCTGTGCCTATTGGGTGCGGTAAGGTGCTTAAGGTACGACGCCTTAATCACAGAGTCGTGGTAAATGGTGCAACAACATGGCAACCATCAGAGACTGTAGTACTTACATTTGACGGTCAAGTATTACCGAAACGTATATACTCATGTTATAATTCACTTCCGGTAGAATTATACATTTTCCCGACAATTCAGTGCTTTAATTGCTGCAAGTTTGGGCACACAAAAACACATTGCAGATCTAAACCAAAATGTTTCAAGTGTGGCCAATTGCATGCGGGACACACTTGTTCATTGGATGAGGATGACGCCATCTGTTGTTTGTGTAATGGTTTTCATTTTGCCACCAATAGAACTCTATGTCAGGAGCATAAGCGGCAAAAAGAAATTAAAGTCACTATGGCTAACAGCTGCATTTCGTATGGAGAGGCAGTAAAACTTCACCCATCCATTACTAAATCATTTGCGGATGTCGTCATGACTCAACCTCAGCCACAGATTCAGTCGAACCTACGCAGCAGTACACAACAACCAGCCCAAAATATATCTCCCGAATCCAGAAACCATAGTTATAAGAAAACAATATTTTTAAAACCTCGCACTGTTAAAAAATTAAATACTGGGTATGATATTGCAGCCCATAATGCGTTAGTCCATGAACACAGGATTCCTCCTCCACAAAATGGTTGTGCTCTGCGGCAGGAAGCCAATGAGGATGAGGCTCAATCTGCAGCTGAGGCCATCCAAGTTTTGATGAAATTACTAAAGAAACCAAATACCACATTACCGTCCAACGTTGCCCCTATGCTTAATTCACTTGTTGTAGCTATACACAATAATGGACAAAATACTGCAATGGAATTGCAGGAGTATAATAAATAAAAAATCTGATTTAATTCATTTATTAAATAAATATAAACCATTTGTTATCGCCCTCTCTGAGACATGGCTTAAGCCTGGAGCTCTTTTTAGAGCTACTGGTTACACATGTCTTAGAGAGGACCGACCTGACGGGTGTGGCGGAGTCGCTTTACTCGTCAGGAATTCAGTATCATTTTCATCATTCCATCTTCCATCACACAGCAATGATTTTTCAATTGTTGCTGCCATTGTAAATAACATCTGCATTGCATCTATATATATTCCATATCCATCATCATCCATTTTTGATGAGTTAGAACTAATTATTTCTTCTCTCCCTACACCAATGTTAATTTTAGGCGATTTTAATTCACATCATCAGTTTTGGGGCAGTTCAGTTTCTAACTATCATGGTAAACGTGTTATTGATATTTTAGATAGTAACAATCTCTGTGTCCTAAATAATGGATCCCCTACTCGCCGATCAGCGCCTACGGAATCAATTAGCGCCATTGATTTATCAATATGCTCTGCTGATTTAGCATCCTCTCTTTCCTGGTATACTCTAAATTCAACATATGGTAGTGATCACTTTCCAATAATAGTTTCATTTCCATCTCCTATTCCATCTGCTCCAAGGCCTAGTCCGAGACTAAAGTATAATCTGAGTAATGCGGACTGGAATCTTTTTAAACTTCATGTAGAGGAGAAATTATTATGTTTGCCCACTGTAGTTGATAGTAACGTAGTTGATTGCTCTGCATCCCTCTCCCAGGTGATTAAGGAGGCAGCTGATGAAATTTTTCCTGTAAAAAACAGTGCATCAGGTAAAATTCCATCTCCTCCTTGGTGGGATAATGAGTGTTCTGAAGCCATCAGGAAACGTAAAGAGGCTGAAAAACTTTATTGTCACTCTATGACTAATGATAATTTTGAGTCATATATGCAAACGGCTCGCGAAACCAAGAAATTGTTGCGAAAAAAAAAATTTGAGGGATGGAAGCAATTCTGTTTGTCGCTAAATCCTAATGTAAAACCATCAATAGTATGGAATAACATAAAGCGATTTAGAAATGCAGTTAACAGTACTCCTAGACATGTGCTTCCATTGGATTTAGCGCAACAGTTTATGGACAAGCTAGCACCAGCATATGTCCCTGAAGAATATGTTTTTCACCCTGCTTCTTTTTCATTTCCTGATCATACAATCAGTCCTAACTTTAATAGTCCTTTTAAAATTGAAGAATTGAAAGGGGTATTATGTAATTTAAAAGATACTGCACCTGGGGAGGATGGAGTTCCTTACTCCTTTCTAGTGAATGCCAGTGATGGTTTACTGTCCTATTACTTAAACATTATCAATTCTATTGTCCAGTCTGGAATAGTCCCTCTGTCGTGGAGAACTCAAATAGTTCTTCCAATTTTAAAACTACATAAGCCCGCCTCAGATGTTTCTTCATATCGCCCAATTGCTCTTTCCTCCGTATTTGCTAAAATAACAGAACATTTAATTAAAAACAGGTTAGAATTTTTTCTGGAAAAAAATCAGTTACTAGCCCATAGTCAATTTGGATTCCGCAAGGGAAGATCAACTCATGATAGCTTGTCTATTCTAGTGACAGATATCCAATTGGCATTTTCTAGAAAGGAATCTGTAGTAGCTGCTTTTCTAGACATTAGTGCTGCTTATGACAATGTTTTAGTCCCCGTATTACAGTTAAAACTTTATAAGTTAGGGATTCCAATAATGCTAACCAATTTCATAATCTACTTTTTATCTGAAAGATCGGTTAAGCTAATTATTGATGAAACTAACAGTATTTCTCGTTTAGTATGGAGAGGACTCCCACAAGGATCCGTACTAAGTCCATTGTTATACAATATCTATACATTTGATCTAGATTCATCTCTAAATGGCCTAGTTAGAGTCCTACAGTATGCTGATGATTTACTATTATACTCACCTAACATCTCGATTGAATATGCCAGCAGAGCCATTAATTCTTCTCTAAGTTTATTGAAATCATGGTTAGACTGTAATGGATTGGAACTTTCAGTAAATAAAAGTGTTGTTGTTCCTTTTACTAAAAAACTGTTTCCTCCTCAGATCAATGTGCAATTTGATAACCGTACCATTCCTGTTAAAAAGGAAACAAAATTTTTAGGTGTTATTCTTGACAGTAGACTAACAGGCCTTCCACATTGTGAATACATAATCTCTAAATGTGAAAGAAATATTAATATCCTTCGATGTGTTTCTGGAGTGTGGTGGGGTTCTCATCCATTCTGTATGAAGCTAATGTATAATGCTTTAATTAGAAGTATTTTAGATTACGGGACTTTTCTGCTAGAACCTGGAAGTGCTGCTGGCTTCAAGAAATTAGATTGCATACAGTCAAAAGCTCTGAGAATAATTTGTGGTGCTATGTTATCCAGCCCAATAAATGCAATGCAGACAGAATGTGTAGAACCCCCTCTCCATTTAAGACGCCAATATCTTTCTGACAGGTTTCTTTTCCGTTGCTCTCAATTTTCCAATCATCAGCTCTGGTCGATTTTGTCTGATCTGTCACTTCAAATATCTTCAGCCAGGTATTGGAGACACAAGAAACCTCCATGCCTAATCAAAAGTTATGAAAGAATCAAGTCCATATCTGCACCTATTGTTAGTTCTCCAACACTTCCGATATTCCAGCATAATTATGAATCTTTAACATTTGTTCCCCATGTTCTTTTGAATATAGGGATTTCAAAGAATGATGTAGAACATAATAAATAATTTATAAGTTTCATTGGTAATGATGTCCAAGGTACTCATCACATTTATACAGATGCTTCTAAACTATCTGCTTCCAGTTGTGTTGGTGTTGGAGTTCTCCATATCCAATCGAATATATATCAAAAGATCAAGTTGCCTCCTGAATCTTCTGTATATAGTGGCGAGTGCTTTGGTATTCTGAAAGCATTAGAATTCATAATAATAATGCATCTCAAAAGATCAATAATATTTTCCGATTCGTTAAGTTCTTTACAAACAATTTTAAAATTCCCATTTAAATCAAAATCACATAGCCCAATTATTTATCAAATTCGAAATACATTGTTAAAATGTCATAATTTAGGATATTCTGTTTCCATTGCCTGGATCCCCGGGCACAGTGGTATAAAAGGCAATGAAAGGGTAGATCACATAGCTAGAGATGCCATTGATTGTGGAGATATGTTTCCCTATAAAAATACTGCTGAAGATCTGCTAGCTCTACCAAGAGCTTACTTACGAAGAGAATGGTCTGAACAATGGTCATCTGGTGCAGGTGCCAAGTCCGTACACTATCGCCGTATTCAACCGGTAATTCCTGTGAAACCTTGGTTTGCCAAAATTTCATTATCAAAACCCGCAACAAGTATGATTATTCGAATGCGTTTGGGTCACGTTTGTACACCGGAACACCTTGCTAGGCTCAAATGTGTGCCCAGTTCCGCATGTACGTGCGGAACTGATCCGGCTGATTTAAATCATATTTTCTTTGAGTGCAATCAATATAACCGATCCTCATTATTAAATCATCTGTCATCATTAAAAATTCCATTTCCTACATGTATTTCCTCCCTTCTATATATTACCGATTCATCCCCTAATGTATTTAAAGAATTGTATTCATTTCTTTCTCTAAATAGCTTAAAACTTTAACTTTCCTTTCCTATCCTGATCCATTTTCCAAATTTCCGAATTTTCCGCATTTCCTAATTCTTTATTCCGTTTCCCTGCTTTACACTCGTCTGGTTGAATGCGCCAAGAGCGCGTAGCCATTAAAAAAAAAAAAAAAAACTTATACTGCTTATATGTACTATGTAATTATTTTTTACTTTACACTGGGTAATCACAATCACTATAACAGGATTGTCATTGCGTTGAATTCTGAGAGCTGCTATATTCATATTGATCCATATAACTTTTTTTCAATATAAAATTATAGTGTTCTTTTATTTAAAAAGTAGTAGGATACAAACTACAGGATCAGTTCCATCTATTTGCCATACATTGTACATTTGTGACAAAGATCTCACTAAGATTTACTAATATCGAGCTACCTAACTGATTATTAAGCATAAAATAAAAATAAATAAGGCGAGGATAAAAATTTTACTGCCAACTTTGGTTTGCTAGACTACATGAAAATGTTTTTGGCACAACAGTACGCTCCTTTGCCTGTGCAAGATTTGACAGCAACGAAAACTAAACGTCACGCACGTCAACGTCAAACGTCAGTCAGTGTCGTCAGTCAATACTTCCATTGTCATCGTTTTCTGGCGACAAAATTAATTCTAATAATTATAATTTTAAGTTAAATTGTTCAAACTGGCATCGAGAAGATTATTGTTTGTGGGTTACCACAACTTCTCACCAACCGTCGCATATCGGGTCAGCTGCAATAGGTTATGTTTCGTCCATTCTAACTAGATTTGTTTTAAATCAAAATTTATTATTTTATCTACAAATCTGTTTGTTATTAACCACACGTAGCATTTAGTAATCGCCGAAAATATATTCTAATCATTTGCGTTGCCTGTGTGTATTGTATTCTTTAGTTAGCAAAGTTTTTCCTTGATAAAGGTAAGTTTTTTTTGTCCTTGAAAAAAACCATTATTAGTAATGTATCGTGTCTAACGTATTGATCTGTCCTTCAAATGCACTCCTGCTTAATTGTAATTGCTTAGCTACCACCGAAATAATGACTTATAAAATTATAACTGACTGATTCAAAGTATAGTGATAGTCTAGAACCCAAAATCCTGCTTTTCAAAATCTCACATTTTCTCACATATAAAACAAAGATAATTTTATCATTTGCCTCCGAATATCTCTAAATACGAGATTTATTATAGAACCATACATGTCTGTCACATTTTGTCATCTCCAAGTTTTGTCAACTAATTATTTATCAAGTAGTTTTATTTCCAGCTTGGTCTAGTAAGTGCACTCAACATTTTTGAGGTATTTTAAGTAGTTTTAACTATAGTTAGATATGTATAATGATCAACCTTTTAAACAACTTCTGTCTCTAAACACAGAATGAAACACTAACAAACTAAAAACATACTGTTACATCTTCAAAGTTCACCATGTGTTATGACTAGGGTTGCCAGACATACTGTAATAAAAAGAATTTTACTGAATTTTACCTCTACATACTTTAGATAAAGTATGACAGATAAAATACGCTAAAAACTTTATGTTGAACTTAATAGAAAGCTTATATTAAGTAGCCAGAGATTTTATTTATTTATTTAAATTTATTATCCCCGGATATTGTATGTATTTTTTCTGTGCAAACTTTATTTTTACTCTTTAAAGCAACATTATATAGTGTATCACAAAACAAAACTGGTAACCCTAGGTAATGACTTTGAAATAGTAATCTACATACGAAAACAACACATAAAAAATTAAATCATAAAATTATATTACATTGTAGACAACTGGTGGTGGGTTAATTGGCAGGTTTACTTTATTTATTTATTTATTCATTTAAACTTTATTGCACAATAAAAAAGTACAAGTGGCGGACTTAATGCCTTAAGGCATTCTCTACCAGTCAACCATTAGGCAAAAAGAATGGTTTGTGTGGTGCAGCCATATTCGAAAAAAAGAAAATATGTAGATACAGTGAAACCCCGGTAATACGATTTCGTAGGGACCAGACAAATAACACGTCTTAAGCGGGAAAGCGTATTATGCGGGAAGAAGACATTGCATTTATTTTTTGTCAAATTTTTAATTTTTCTGTGATATTTTTCTCATACATATTATATATTTAACTGATTTGGACGCACAGATAAAGAAAGCAAATTGTACTAAGGTTGCACATGCAGGTGTATGCAATGCGATGGGGCCATGAACTTTACTGGTCGCTTGGTCAATGCAACAAAGTTACCTACAAAGGAGGAGCGATCGGTAGAATTATTTTTTCCAGCCTAATTTTCAATTGGTATAGTAAAATTATAACATTCCTGCTTACATCTATAAGTAAATAATGCCATACGTCAATGTAACTTGGGTTACAGACAGCGTATTAAACGGGATGATGAATCGTATTAACCGTACAAAAATGTAGGAAAACAGCATGCAAAATGCAGGGACCGGCATAAAATGGCGTATCGCGCGGGAAATCGTATTAAACGTGATCGTATTAAGCGGGTTCTACTGTACTTAAAGATATATCCAACTTTACCTGGGTATAAACATTTTTTTGCAAGCTGGCTTCTTAGTTGCTCTAACTTGAACACATTACTTCAATTTAAAGTATTGTCATACCTATAAATATAAATAAACGATTTTGGTCCGGTCAATGGTTCGGAAAGCCTAGGTCTCCATTAGCAAGCACTGCCTGTTCTGCTGCGTACCCGCTGCATGTACAGTCGAGGAATTTAATTTCCTACCCATTTCGTACCGTGTCACAGTGACAATCAATATGAAATCTGCTAGGACTGTCATATTATAGCTACTATGACAAGGTACGAAATTAAATTCTTCGACCGTACCATTGATCGCGCAGCACGCTGAGCCTGTTGAGATAATAGGGATGATGACTGTAGTTAAAATCAATTATCATTATGCACGACATAATATACGAAGAAATTATTACTAAGATGTAGATTGCAGTAATTTTTGTACAGAACTTCTATTTAATAAATTGAAAAAACTTAAACGAGTACGTCATTTGCCAGTACTCAAACGTGACATTACTTTTGAGTATTTCATATAAAATTCCATAGTGGTGATCGTTTTGAAAAAAGATGCTGATTTGACTTGCCAGTCATCATCCCTATTAGATAGTTGAGAGTGAACGTATACTGTTTTATTCAATATTAATTTATGAACAGCTACGGTTTCATTTCGCGACGCCAACACTCTAACATGTCGACGAAGCTGTCACCGCGGCAGCCGCCGAGCCGGCCCGGGGGCCCCGGGAGCCCCGGCGCCACTGTCACCAAGCGATATGACGACATCATCAAGTCCCAGGAGGATAAGAGAGAGTACAGGTGCCTACATTTTTGTAGTATGTCCATAACAGGAAACCTGCATTACACCTGCGAAGAAATTCAAGGGTGTATGTGAAGTCCCCAACAAGTACCGGGCCAGCGTTGGGACTACGCAAAATAGGCACGTATGATGTCGAGTTGCGGAAAAAAATGGCCAGAAAAACAAACAACAACAACAACAGAGGTGAAAAATTCCGCATACTGTGTACAAGGAGCATTCCATGAAAACATCTACTTTTTGTCGCTTACGACTCACTATGGTAGCTACCCTAATAAAATATGCTAGCTGTTAGGAAACACTGTCAATCTTAAAGCCTTGATATGTTATTATTATGCCGTAACTCAGCTTACTAATTTAATTTTTCAAAAGTATTGAAAAGACAGTGTCGCTTACGACATGTTTTCATGGAATGCTCCACAATCTGAATATCTTCAAGGTAAGAGTGAATAGGTATCTCATAGGTATGCGTGCTCCGTAGACTGCTTCATCACTTACCAGCAGGTATGAATATGGTCAAACGTCTACCTATTCTGAATAAAAATCAAAAAGAACGGTTATTTTTTCGTTCTTTTTCGTTCTTCGCTATATAAATTAGGGGCTTTGGGGAAACTAGAACTTTGAAACCAGAACTTGTAGATTTTCTGAAATATTGTCATTTTTTATTGCAATTTAATATTTTTATTAAAACATTTTATTTATTTAAATGCATTGATGAACCCAGCTTGAACAGGACATCATTTAGTTATTAGTATAGAAATTAATAATTAATTCAAGTAAAAAAAATAATTGTAAGTTCGACTCCACTGGTCTGTGTTCAATAAATGCCACCAAAATCCTAACCCTAATAATAAGATATGTTGTTTCAGAGGTCTGGAGCTCTCGAATCGGTTGAAGGTCCTCCTGGTGAGTGACCCTACCACAGACAAGTCGGCCGCAGCGTTGGATGTCAATGTTGGTATGTTGTCCATTCATTTACGATCTATTTCGCGGTCCCTGGATAAATTTATCCGACTGACAAAATTATCACTACACTTTTCCTCAGTCATATAAAATGAAAAGAAAGTCAATAAATTGAATAACAAAACTTACTTAAAATTATATTAAAAAATACAATATTGAAGTTGTACCAAACGCCCATATTTTAATGACAAACGGGCAAAAAATGCTAAAAAATGTGTCCCAATGCACTTTGATTCTATGTAATAAAGAGCGTCGTAACATATTTATAAGTCTTTCGATACGTATTTTTACATTTGACTGTACAATTTCCACATACTACTCTGTTTGGTTCGGTGTTTAAAAAGAGGTAAACAATCTTGCAGTATCTTTTTATTGAAAACTACGAGTAGAAAATAAGTTTCAGCAAATATACATAATATAACAAGGAAATACAGTGATTTACATTGTTTTTGATTCATTAAGTATATACCTAGTTTGGATTTTTATATGCATTTTTCAATGAAAAGATACGGCCAGATTGTTTACCTTTTTTTAAACACCAAACCAAACAGAGTATAGTATTGAGGTCACAAGCCCCCACTTGTAATTAACTTTCGCGTGTGTTGTGCACTTTGTCGGTGTCAATCTTTAGTTGATTATCAAAACGAAAAAAAATTGTTTATCAATTTTGATAAATATTACTAAGTGACAAAACGTTAAATATTAGTATAAAATGTCATTCGTCATGGCAAAAAGACATAGCCAAATCATTTTCGATGTTGCATGATACATGAATAGTTATTTATTATACAAGGGGGCAAAGTTGTTGTTTAACTGTCGTGCCAATATTGAGACCTGAGCTAGCGAAAGATTCCAAATTTGAGCCACGAGCGTAGCGAGTGGTTCAAAAACTGGAATCTTGAGCATTGCGAAGGTCTCAAGGCACGAGAGTTGAACAAACTTTGCCGCCAAGTGTAATACAACTTTTTTCCCCTCACTATCGCGAGGAAATATGATTACAAATCTCATCCACATGTAAATTAACTTAAAGAAACTATTTAAAACTCAATGTCGAAACGTATCGTAGAATAGAGTTACTTATGGAACATCAATATTGCCAATGGCTTACAAAGTCACATGAGAAACGACCAATTTAACATGTGAGCTCCGATTGCGCATGTTTACTACGGTCATACAGATCCACTTATACTAGGCAGTTGGGGGGCTATAGGAATTAGAGAAATGTCAAATTACTTTATTCACAAGTGTGTAAAAAGCGTTTTTACCCGCTCGTATTAAAGGATAAACGAGCGCTTTACGAGCTAGTGAGGGGAAAATATATTTTTCAGGTTATTTATGTGACCCGGAGGACGTGCCAGGGCTGGCACATTTTTGCGAGCACATGCTCTTTATGGGCACAGAGAAATACCCAGAGGTACGTTCCCGACCATTTCTATGCAATATTTATATTGGTTTCTTCTCCACCATTCGTCAGTAAATAATCACTAAATAAAAAATTTCAAAAACCCACTTTAATCGATTTCTCCAAGAGCCCCGATTTGTTTCCATCATTGGTTTCCTATCATCAAATCCTACTTTCTGAATGCAAATGCTTGTAAATCAATTAAAATCATCAAAAGCGCCATACATGTAGGTACTTATAACATTTGAAGAGATCCCTCGATTTCTCCAATATCCCATCATCAAACCCCAACTTGGTGCCAACGGGACCATCTTGGGTTATACACGTTCAATTACAAAAAAAAATATTCAAATCGGTTCACGATTCTCGAAGTAATCGGTTAACATACATACACTCGGCGTCAAAAAAATCGCACCTTTTTAAATTCTCCTTTCGAGTGATCATAAACCCTATATTGTGTATGACAAGGTATGACTGTGGGGTCTCATTTTAAAGGTAATAAAACCCTCCATCAGAAAATTAAAATTTACGATCAACTTCAGTACGAAAAAAAAGAAAATTTGCCAGGAAAAAGGAAAATCGTTTATTTACACAAAAATTACAAAATTTTAAAGCATAACAATAACAAAAAATAAAGCTTAAAACTAAACTTAAAACCTAGTGTTGCCTCCTCTGGCCCTCCGAAGATCTGCCAAGCGGTCACTCATGGACCTGATGGGTGTGACGATGCTCTCTTGAGGGATGTTGTTCCACTCCTCGATGACGGCATCATGAAGCTCATCGAGAGTGACAGGAGCAGGATCACGCGACCGTACCCGCCTTTTCAGCTGATCCCAAAGGTGTTCGATGGGATTCAAGTCAGGACTCCTTGCTGGCCACTCCATAACGGTGATACCAGCAGCATGCAGGTAGTCCTTGACAATTTGCGCTGTATGGCTGCGGGAGTTGTCGTGCATGAACTGGAAGCCACGTCCAACAACATCAGCATAAGGGACCACATGTTGATCCAGGATCTCCGCTACGTAACGCTGAGCATTCAGGGATCCCTGGCCACGGCCACCACCAGTCCGGGAAACGCAGACAAGTTCGGTCTTCCCGTCGACAGAAATGCCGCCCCAGAACATGCAGGATCCACCTCCGTAGCCGACGGTTTCTACGGTGCAGGCTTCTGTGTACCGCTCCCCAGGTCTTCTGTATGCCCTTCTGCGCCTATCGTTGGTGTAAAGGCACACCCTCGTCTCGTCAGAAAAGAGGACCTTGCTCCATTGGGCGAACGTCCAATTCTCGTGTGAAGCGCGAAATCCTCTTCTGGCAGTCCGGTGCTGTGCAGTCAGTTGGGGGCCCGTAGCGGCTCGGTGGGGCATCAAATTCCTCTCTCGTAGTCGTCTTCTAATCGTCGAGACGCTCACCGACGTTCTGCGAGCTGCTCGAAGCTGTTGCTGGAGCTCAACAGCGTTGGAAAAACGATTTCTCAAAGAGGTCGTCACGATGTACCGGTCGTCTTGACGGGAAGTACAGCGTCGTCTCCCGGAACCACGCCTCCTGATGTAGCCGCCAGTCTCCTCGAAACGCTGTAACACTCGTCGCACTCGAAAACGACTGATGTTCAGATGCCGAGCAACTTCTGCCTGTCGTAGTCCAGATTGGAGAAGTGCAATCACTTGAGCTGCTTCTTCCGGTGTGGTGTCCATTTTCCGAAGGTTTTTTCTTGCTGTAGCTGTTTAGGTGTGTCCTCAGTGACGCCTGGATACTGAATGACCCATAACTGACCATTACCCCCTCTTTTATACCCATCCTTGGGGCCGCAATTAGTGACCTGTTAAAAGCGTGCTACGGAACTTTTGATTTCAAACGCAAATTTTCCGGAGATCATTATTTTTACGATAACAAACAATACTCCATTTTAAAGGTCATTAATCGCGCTTTCAAATGATAGTAATATTGTTAGGGTGCAACAAATAATATATGAGCTATATTCGTTCAAAACAAAATTTCCGAGATGTGCGATTTTTTTGACGCCGAGTGTACAACAAAAAAAAAATCAGTCGAATTGAAAACCTGTTACTTTTTTGAAGTCGGTTAAAAAAGATGTAAACAAACCTAAAAATTTGCATTATTTAATAATCGCACTCTTAGAACACAGTCTTGGTTTTATCGCCAACTTAAAACCCCAATGACTGATATATTGGTACCGTAGATTCAACATTCCGAGTTCTAAGGCAATCTGCCGAATCCTACGCCGGATCAGACGAGGCATCGGGGCCACGTCGTTACGTCGCCTAAATCAAACTAGTTTTAAGTTGTTTTATTGACACATTTTTGTGGGTTGAATCCTTTTCCCTAAACTACGTCCAGTTATCATGGCTTCTTTTGACAGGAAAACGAGTATACCAAGTTTTTATCCGAGCATGGGGGCTCGTCCAACGCCTCTACATCTTCAGACCACACGATGTACTATTTCGACGTGCTGCCTGCTCATTTGGCGAAGACTTTAGATATGTAAGTACTAACACTATGCACGCTAATTTAGGGCGAATCAACTTTTTTCGGTATGTTATTACTTATTACCATGGTTATGGTCTCCTGAGCAACCATGGTTTTATGCAATAGTAAATTTCGATGCAAGTGCAAAAAAAAAAATTTCGACGAGGGTAAAAGTTGGAGCCCGAGTGAAACGCGGGCGACAATCACTCGAGTTAAAAAGAAGTTTTTACACGTGTATCGAACGACTTTTTTGCGTGCGTAAAGTTTACTTTTCTGCACTAGTTAGGAAAAATTATATTACTTAAATTATGAAAACATGCATGTACATGTATTCCACGCTTGTAGGTGGCCCATTAAGGAAAGGGCTTATTAACACCAGAACAGTGCATGTTTGTAACATTTGCTGCTAGCATAAATGAAAAAAAAAAACAAACAAGATCGGTTACATCTTAATTTGATACAAATAAGGAATGATAGTGCGCTCAAGCCTCCTTGGCACTCAATAGTTTTAATAATTAGGGACTGAAAAAAATAATAATTTTGAAACGACTCGTATGAGGTCACGCACACATGAACATGTCATGTATACACACAACACACGGGGAATTTAAAATTATTATTAGTTTTTCGTACTGACAGTAAACCCAATTGCAACTGTAAGATTAACCAAAGAGTTTGTTCAAGGGATTTGCTTCAATATTTCGACGCAAGTCATTCATTAATACACTACATTTTTTGCAATTAGTACTTCATTTGGCTTTGTATAGTCCTATACCTATATTATTTTACTGGTTTCATCGTAGTCAAAGATTTTTGTTTTTTTTTTTTGTTCTATTGTATGTATTCCACCTATGTCCCGTACAAACACGATTTTCTAAAAATTATGGGTTTATGGAAGTACTCTTTCGTGACCAGAGGAGTAAAAAATTGCTCTAAAAAGAAAACTAATAACTCGGAAGAAAATCCAAATTATCGGAATATTCACGCGTTTGAACGAGGCCATGGAATGCTGCTGTATCACCAAGCACATAGTATGATGCCAAACTTTGGGGACACTTTGGGGTCAAAACTCTTTTGGCCAAAATGGGTCTTTCTGACAGCATAGACTGTAGAATGTGTGGCGAAGAAGAGGAGACAATGAAACACTTGATGTGCGAATGTCATGCCCTCGCCAGACAAAGGATGAAAGACTTCGGAACCGGCTATCTGGAACCGAAGGTCAAAACGCTACCGCTAGGGTCCATCCTCAAACATATTGAGTTGATAGAACAATCCCTGGGGTAGGCGAAACAGGGGGCAGTTACACAAAAGATCCCAATGGGTCGAAGTGTATCCGTAAGGGCCCCACCAATAATAGTTATTTATTATACAAGGGGGCAAAGTTGTCGTTTAACTGTCGTGCCAATATTGAGACCAGAGCTAGCGAAAGATTCCAAAATTGAGCCACGAGCGTAGCGAGTGGTTCAAAAACTGGAATCTTGAGCATTGCGAAGGTCTCAAGGCACGAGAGTTGAACAAACTTTGCCGCCAAGTGTAATACACCTTTTTTCCCCTCACTATCGCGAGGAAATATGTTTACAAATCTCATCCAAATGTAAATTAACTTAAAGAAACCATTTAAAACTCAATGTCGAAACGTATCGTAGCATAGAGTTACTTCTGGAACTTAAATATCGCCAATGGCTTACAAAGTCACCCATAAGAAACGACCAGTTTAACATGTGAGCTCCGATTGCGCATGTTACTACGGTCATACTTATACTAGGCAGTAGGGGGCTATAGGAATTAGAGCAATGTCAAATTACTTTATTCACAAGTTGGTAAAAAGCGTTTTTACCCGCTCGTATTAAAGGATAAACGAGCGCTTTACGAGCTAGTGAGGGGAAAAATAAGATAAGATAATGCCAAACTATCATTGGTTAATTTGCTTATTGTTACAGTTTCGCGCAATTCTTCATCGCCCCCCTCTTCACGGAGTCGGCGACGGTTCGCGAGCTGAACGCCGTCAACTCGGAGCACGAGAAGAACACCTCCTCGGACATGTGGCGGCTCGACCAGCTCAACAAGAGCACGTCTTCTAGAGACCATCCCTACCACAAGTTCGGAACTGGTAAGCTCTACGAACAAATAAAACATGGAAGCCGCACGCCTACTAAATTGCCTTTCAAAAACGGTCCTAAATTTTAGTTGACAAGTGTCACCCTCTCTTAAATGCATCATGGTCATGAATTTCAATATCAACCTATAAAAACTTAAACCGCCATTTAAAAATAGTTGTGATTGGTCCGTCAAAGTTTTGATTGGCTATATTCTATAAACATTTGCCAAAGATGTTGCGCCGAAATATGCGCGGTGTTAAGAAAAGCGTTATGTCCTGCCCATCTTGGCACAATTGAACAATTGTGTTTGGGGGCATTTTTGAGCTGGCGAAAGACGTCCATGTTAAATATGGTCGCAGAGTAAGCTCCAAAAAAACCGGCCATGAGAATGTCGGGCCATGCTCATGTTATTTCCGTAGTATTCTAAAACAGTCGGGCCCATTATGTTCGAAATACTTTTATTTTAAACTATTCTACAAGCCCACTATTCGTGATTTTTTTTTCATATTTTTAGAGCCCATAGGTCAAAAGTTAAAGGGTACACATTTTTTTCTTCTGGAGCGGTTACCTCCGACAATATTGACTTTAGAAAAAAAGTTTCGTTTGGTTATTCTTTTTCGAAGAGCTATTCAACAATAATTATATAAACTTATTTATCAAGATAACAATTTGCTGGTGGTAGGACCTCGCACGGGGTCCACCCGGATAGCTACCACCGTCTTACCCGTTAACCTGCCGCTAAATAGCAGTGTTTGCACTTTTGTGTATCGGTTTGGGGGTAAGATAGCCGGTGTAATTACTGGCATAGATATAGGCAATCCATCTAAGTCCTCAGGGTAGGCAGCGCATAGGCGATTTTTGATCACCATGTCCATGGGCCTCAGTTCCTGCTTTCCATCAGGTGGGCTGAGAGCTCAGTTGTCACTTAAACTTTTGACCGGTACTGTGTGTAACAACATAGACTACTCTTATTTTACGCAAATAAATTATTATGATATTGGTTGCAAGTACCATCTTCACGAAGTGCATTTCAACAGTGCAATAATATTTTCAATTTATTATGCCAATTTCACTATTATTGTATAAATTATAAATATTGGATATACCAAAAAAAAACGACCAAGATCACCAACGTCCGAGGTGGGGATCGAACCCACGTGCTCAGCTTTCGCGGCTGATGCCTACACCCCTCAGCCACTCGGTCTTAGCAACCAAAATACGTTTCAAAATACGTTCACTATTATTGTTTAATTTTGTTCACAGGTAATCGAGAGACACTAGAGACTATACCAAGAGAGAAAGGAATAGATGTACGCAAGGAACTCCTCAAGTTCCATGACACCTGGTATTCTGCCAACATCATGACTCTGGCAGTCATTGGGAAAGGTTAGTGGATACTATGAATATAAATTTATTTAGGCACTTGTCTCACCGCGAGCTACTAAGCTATGAACTATCGGCTATAAACACGAACAAAAGATACGCACTCCCGTGTAAATAAACGAGACACGGCGATAATCGCCCGGCGGTGATAGCTGGGCGAGTATAGCCGTGTCTCTTCATCAGGATAAAACAAAATCTGAGGCTGAAAGCTCAGTTGTCTACTTTCGTCACATAAAAAAAAAACTTTGACGTGGGTGAGACAATTTATTGTAGACCGTGTACAGTCGAGTGCATTAATATATAGACACATTTGTAAGGGATCAGTATGGAGAAGTGTATATATATGAATGCCCTTGACTGTACCTAGAGCGAGAGAAAGCCTGAGATAAAGATAGAGAGGTAGTAAGAGAGAAAGAACATAAATTGTCAGCCTTTGTAGCCTAGTTGGTAGTGACCCTGCTTACGAAGCTGGAGCTTCCGGGCTCGAATCCCGGCGAGGGCATTCATCATCATCATCATCATATCAGCCGAAAGACGTCCACTGCTGAACATAGGCCTCCCCCAAAGATTGCCACGATGACCGGTCCTGCGCCACCCGCATCCAGCGGACTCCTGCGACCTTCACCAGGTCATCGGCCCACCTTGTGGGGGGCCTACCCACGCTACCCAGGGCCTACCCAGGGCATTATTTGTGTATTTATTTATCACAAATATTTGTTCCTTGGTCATGGCTGTCTATGTATTTATGTATCTATACGAGGGTTGGGTGGTCAAACCTGATAAGTCGAGCAAACCTGTTTTTAAAATACGAACTATATGACATTGACGTGAAGTTGTTATTTCAATGAAAAAATATCTAACCCATATGTATCTATCTATTATATATATCGTCGCCTAGTACCCACATCACAAGCCTTAATTGAGCTTACCGTGGGACTAGGTCGATTTGTGTCGAAGATGTCCCAAGATATTTATTATTATAGTCAAAGTCAAAGTATTTATTTTCCAGAATACAGTACGGGAAGTTCTTATAAAATAATATATAACTGTGTAGCTATCACACAGGCGTGCAAATATTTAGAGAGGAAATTAATTTAGTTCAATAGATTTTTTCGTCAATTACAAAATTATAATAAATACAAACATTGTGTCAAATAAATGAACTACAATAGTACCGATCTATGTCACTTATGCTCTAAATAATTCTTAACACTAAAAACATCTTTCGATAAGCCAAATCGTCAACTTATTTTTAAAACTATTACCCTGGAGTACCTTAATGTGCACTGGCAAGTTATTCATCATCATCATCATAAACTTAAGAGCAGGGCTCTTGTCTGTGGAGCAAGTTATTATACAATTATATATAATTACGCCTTTCTTTCAGAATCCCTAGACGAACTAGAAGCCATGGTAGTGCCGTTATTCTCGGCCGTCGAAGACAACTCCGTGGAGGCCCCCTCGTGGCCCGAGCACCCATTTCCGCCGGAACTGCGCCGGAAACGGGCGTACTGTTTACCGGTTAAGGATCTACGGTCTCTGTCCATTGACTTCCCTATACCTGACACTAGGAAGCATTATAAGAGCGGGGTGAGTGAATAATCTCTAAAAATCACTATATCGATATTTTTCTAGCAAACTAGGCTCAGAAAAGACTAGACAGTTCCCCATTGAAATAACTGATTTGTGATCACATCTGTCCATAGCCAGGCCACTACCTGTCCCATCTTCTCGGCCACGAGGGTCCAGGAAGTCTGCTCTCCGAGCTGAAGACCAGAGGATGGTGCAACAGGTAAGAAAGAAGAGAAAGAAAGAAAGAATAAACATTTGTGACACAAATATACACACTAAATACAAAACGAACACGAATATAAAAATAATAAAAAAATAGTGCCACAAAACGGTCTCCAATACAGATTATTGCTGGCCTGTAAACAGTCCAGCGCTGGTCTTCCATTGGAGCCATTAGTGAGATCACGGTTGGTAACATAAATATGCCATGGTACGCTACATTTCTTGTCGCTAATCTAGCATCACCACCTATCTCCTACTGGTACCTCCACGAGAATGTTGGGTACATGACGCGGTTCTTCGCGTACATCTTAGTGTGCGTTCAAATTAAAAGAGTATTCGCTGTTCTAACCTCCCACTCTACGAAATTCGATCGGTACGCAAAACGTGATGGGTTGATTTCGTAGAACGGGCGCTAGAACAGCGAATGCTCTTTTGGTTTAAACGCACCTTAAGAAAGTTACAAATACAATCACAATTTTTTTTTATGCTAGTGTGGTTATTTATCTCCGAAAGTATTGACATAATAAAACGTTCTTTTCAACGATTCACAACCCACACTATAGGATTATAGCAAAATACTTTACTACTAGGTGTGAAAAAATGTTTTGTCTACACAAATATCGTTAAGTGCTCTAAAATGCGTTCAGAAACAATAGGCAATGACCAGCATTACCCACTATCAGAACTCGGCACATACATAAAGTTAACATTATATACGATTTTTCCGGAGGTTATGAGTTTTAAATTTGGAACAGCTGTCAGATTCAAGTGGGGTTTCCATTCTGGTATCTATAGATATTCAGCCAGTCATCGACAAAAAAGTTCATTCAGTCATTCCGAGCTGTCTTTTGTTTGTTGGCTTACTACTACAAGTGAAAAATTGTGAATACTTTTTGATAATACTGATAATTACTTGATAATGAGTGGCATTGACTCGGATAACGATATGAGCACTCCGCCGGACATACTCAATGCAGCTACTCACCTTCGGTTCGTTTCATAAACCCACACTCGAGTTGTAATGCCCCTCATTACGTACAGTTGCATAAACTACTATTTCCTATATTTTAAAGACAAACGGGTCTTAATCGCGTAAACTTACGTTTAATTATATCCTGACGTTTCGGGCATGACGTTACACCCGTGGTCGCAGGAAAATATGAGTGATAATCGTGAAAGTTTAAATCAATATACTATTTCCTACTTTTTATTCTACCACTTTGTCGTCGTGATTAATATGTATACCTGTACCAAATTCAAATTTTCTAGTCCTAACGGCCACTGAGTTATGCTGCGGACGGACGGATATGGCGAAACTGTAAGGGATCGTAGTTTCCTACGAAACCCTAAAAACAGTCGAAAAATGGAGGCGGTTGCCACGCCTCCATTTTTGAAGTTGGTTAATAAAACATAATGTAGAACCTTCCTAACTCGATCAAAGATCTAGAAACTCAAAGACCAGTATCACACAGCATCTTATGATAATTTTCCCGCCCGCCGTTTAGTCAAGTGAAAAAATAAGTATCGAAAGAATCCGCTCATATAGTAGATTACATGCCAAGGCCATGTAAGTGGGATATGTCTCGGATGCCGTGTAATTGTAGGCCGAGGCGAAGCCGAGACCGACAAACATGTGATCCGAGGCTTTCCCATTTAACGGCTGAGGTGTGTATACTATTTTTCTGCTCAACGGAGCCAGCAGGCGGCAACTTAGTTTAGCGCAGCGGCCGGCAAAGTGTTTTTTGCCGGCCGGAGGGCTGAAAATATATTACGACGTTCTTGTTACACAGAATTAGAGTGCACTTGGATATATTTTTGAGCATTTTTGTGTACACCTTATTTCGTTTTTGACAGGACCACGAACATTAATTCTACCATATTTTTGTATGACAGTTTGGTGGGGGGTACGAGAATCGGCGCGCGCGGATTCGGCTTCTTCGGTGTTCAGGTGGATCTGACAGAAGAGGGCGTCGAACATATTGATGATATCGTAGCTTTGGTCTTTCAGGTACATTACAGCATTAATCGGTTTATACTCATAACTGTTACAATTTAAATACATAAATTAAATCTAACTAACCTAACCTATATCTAAGATTGGCCCTTGTGGCATTGTACCGAGGATGCTGGCGGCATTTCCTCGCTGTATTGCAATACTGATGCGTTGTGCGAGGAAGTCGCCAGCTCTTCAACCAGACGTTTCGCGATCTCAGCAAACAATTTGTGTGGACCCAATGATGTACAGGCATGAGGACTAAATTTAATAATTCAGGTAATTTACTAAAGTTTCGATTGAAGTGAAGTAGTTTTTGTTGCTTCTTTTAGCCTCAGAAATACCGAGCTTAACATTTTTCATTTCCTCGTGTACACCTTTACAGTCTTTCATTTTCATTTGTTTGTACATTTAGTGACAATTTCTTTATTATTATTAGACCCCGCTATCGGGGGTGAAAAATGTTTGATGTCAAGTTCTTAGGGATGACGAATATAACTGATGTAAGGTTTTTGTATTCTGTAAGCCATTGATTCTGACTCATGCTGGTTTCATGCAAAATTGACAACGTTTTCATTCATTCTAAATTTTCGATGTCCCTTAATCGAAAACCATTTCGAGATATCGTTGGTTAACAACCAAAACTCACTAAGTAACTAATGCCTACTTGAAATAGAGATCGTATCTAAGTTCTGATTCAATACTCACATAAGAGGTTGCGAAGAGTAGTGACAGTTTTCATAGTGAGTTTTGGTTGTCAGCCGACGATATACGCATGTTGATCAGTTTGATCACAAAGATATATTTTCATTCTTTTTTCGACATATTTTTGTTAAAAATCTTAAAAATAGTTCAAAGGGGACGTGACGTCATATAGCTGATTCAGAGCTGCCACTATAACCAAAAAATCTTGTTTTTGGAATGTCACATGAGTTTGGCAGTGACATTTGACACTTGTTACCGTTTTTCGTCGTTTTCTTATGTGTATGAAACATCACTTGTGACGTCATTTAGATAATTCTTGACGTTTGTAACTTACGCTCTTTCTGCTCGAAGTAGTAATAAAAAGGGTTTTTGCAATAGCAATTTTTTTGAAAAATAAAGAAATACCTGTATCTTTTAATATTGAGTTCTTTCAAAACAGGCAATAAAAAGTAGCACTAAAAATATGAAATGTTGTCCATTATTTTACCTAAATCCCATTAATTATGTATGAAAAGTTCAGCAAAATTTTTTTTATTTATTTATTTAAAGTCCATTCATCCTTAGTTGTCTTATCTAGTAAACAACTTTCTAACCTGAAAGTACACGTTTCCTGTTGTAAACTGCCATATTTGCGTATACCTAGTCCGTAATTATTAGTAATATCTCTTATAGATGCACTAGTACTCGAACTAGGACAAATGCACTGTTTGCAATTCCTTTCTGTCGTACTTAAAAAATCTTATTTAGTTAGAGCGTGCTCTTCATATAATTCTAATTACTCAAATCTAGACTTGTTCAATATGAAGCTTGGTAAATTTGTTTCATCGTTAAAAAGTCATGTCTAAGTTTTTTTTTTCCGTAATAAAATTGTATGTTATATAAGTTTATTCCCTCTTACAAATGTCAAATATGTTATAAAATAAAATATAATTTATAGTGAAGGTCCCTACTCAATGTTCATACATTGTAGGTATTGCTAACGCATGTCGAGTGATGTTACTTGATAAACTTTCTTCTTTTTCTTTTTGTTTTTTCTATATTGATTAATAATGTATTTTCAGTTTATATAACAAGTTCTCTTTGAGCAATTTCTGCTTTATACCATTAGTGGAAACTGTTTTGGCTAATGTATTAGTCCCATAATTTCATAATACTGTATTATTGTACGCTGTTTGTTTCCCAATAAAGAAAAAAAAATAAAATAAAAATTGTGCAGTCCGTCCGTAGTGATTAGTAAATTGCTTAATTTTTTATCAAGGAAACAGCAGATTACAACAGAAAACGTGTACTTTTAGGTTAGAAAGTTGTTTACTAGATAAGACAGCTAAGGATGAACGGACCGTAGTTAGCACCGATAGCGGGATCTAATTACTATTACCTTTCCAGTACATAGCGATGCTTCGCGAGACCGGTCCCCAGCGGTGGGTGTGGGAAGAGCAGCGGGACCTGATGGCGATGGAGTTCCGCTTCAAAGACGCACAAGAACCGCGGTCGTTAGTGACGTCACACGTCGGTCTGCTCCACGTAAGTCCCTATTCATCATCAGCATCATCATCCGCCTATGATAGTCCACTGCTGGACGTAGGCCTCTCCTATTAACTACGCGTATAGACGCATTAGGAGGTAAATACCCTTAATCGCCACGCTGGGCAAGCGGATTGGCGATCGCAGTAATGTGTCCACTGTGATGACGCTGCCCATCATCAATCTTTGATCAAATAATGGTCAGTTACACTTCAATCCCTTAGTCGACTCTTACGACACCCGCAGGAGGAGTTGGGGTGGTGACAAATGTATTCTTATTGCCGTCACCACACGGCTGACGGCTTTATAGAATATAGCCAATCAAAACTTTGATGGACTAATCGCAACTATTTTTAAACGGTGGCTTAAGTTTTTATAGGTTTACATCACCGTGATGCATTGAAGAGGGGGTGAAATTTGTGAACTAAAATTCAGGACCGTTTTCGAAAGGCAATAGGCATGATGACAGGCAAGTCAAATCAGCATCTTTTTTCGAACAGTCAAAACGATTACCACTATGGAATTTTATATGAAATACTCAAAAGTGACGTCACGTTTGAGTACTGCCAAATGACCTACTCTTTTAAGTTCTTTTCAATTTATTAAATAGAAGTTCTGTACAAAAAATCGTGTATTATGTCGAGCATAATGTTAAATAATTTATTTTAACTACAGTCATCATCCCTATTTAGTACGGCGTGCGGCTTCCATGTTTTATTTGTTCGTAGATTAGTAGGTATTTATAATACTGTGACTGAACATAGTTTTGTTTCAGGAATTTCCAATGGAGGACGTCCTAAGCGCGTACTACTTGTTGACAGAGTGGAAACCAGAATTAGTGGACGAATTGCTCACATTGCTTACGGCAGAAAATGTGCGAGTCGGTATAGTGGCTAAGTGAGTATTTCTCGACGACTTTTCTAGTCTAGTTCGAATCCCGGCGAGGGCCGTTGCGGCAATAATCACTAAGGTTATGATTTTGATGGCAGTTATTGAAGAGAAAGCAGTGGAGTCGAATTTACAAAAAAAAATATTTGAATAAATGATTAACTTATTAAATAATAACAAAGTAGTGTTCATTTCAAGCTGGTTTTATCAATGAATTTAAGAAATTACATGAATTTTATTTTTGAAAACCTAGAAAAATATTAAATTGCAATAAAAAATGTGTATAAGTATTTGAGAATATTTATTGATTTCATTTTCAAGGTTCTAGTTTTCCTAAAGCCCATAAATATCATACCTATAGGTAATCAACTAATCATCACAAGCAATGTTATAAAAAAATATTCAACTTCATTTCATAGGTAGTTAAATATTGAAGGTGAAATTATTTAATACTTAAAATGGGCTAAACCTTCAAAGATTTTATATTATAATTATTTGATGAAATAATTATTCCTTCATCATCATCATCATTTCAGCCAAAAGACGTCCACTGCTGGACATAGGCCTCCCCCAATGATCGCCATCAGTGGCGTGCACTCCATATAGGCAAATAGGCACTGCCTACCCTAGCAGAACAGCATTTTTTTTTATTTTTTTTTATATGAAATAGGCTTACTCATGGCCACAGACTAGCCAAGGGCAGAGACGTGGCCTACGATGGAGTGAGTTTGCCCAGAAGGTGCCTATTCACCCTTGACTTGAAGGTTGACGGGTTATATGATCTTGGAAATATAGACGCCGGCAGGGAATTCCACTCCTTGGCAGTACGCATAAGGAAAGAAGACGCAAAGCGCTTTGTACGAACAAATGGAATATCTACCAAGTAAGGGTGGAACCTTTTTCGTCTACATAATATGTAGACGAAAAAGTATATTATACATTTTCGTCTTCATTATAATAATTTGTCATGTTTTCTGATAGAAATCCACATAAATATTTATATTAACGGAGCTCGCGGCGATTTAAATTTGCGCGCGCGGTAGCGCTAGCCTAGCGCGCGGCTGCCCAAGCCCCATCTGGGGTAAGGCAACGGCGATCGGAGCCTACAAAAACACACACACTCACACAGTGCGTTTGTGTAGACATGTCCGAGAACTATATACATATTTTTGCCCAGTGCACACGAAGATAGAAAATATACGCACACAATCAAAATAATAGGCTTCGCCTAGGCACCATACGTGCGAGAGGGACGGCCAATGTCGGTCTCTCTCTGACTAACCGAGCCTCGAGATGTAATACGACTAATTTTAAGAACTCTCCTACGTTGCGATTTTTACTTGAAGTGAGAGGCATTACATTCTGTCAGGTTTATTTGTTTACAAACAGTCGGTTTTGATTTTTGCGATACAGGTTTGAGGTTAATCAGTAGAAAATCTATCAAAACAAAACTCATTCATTGTTATATGAATACAGTTCGGTTCTGAGCGATTTTTTTACGTTTATTTTCATGTAAGTGTTGTGACTTGTGACTGTACGTGACTGAATTATGCTATGAGAATAAATTGTGAATAGCTAGTTAGTTGCTGACTGCTATGTCTAGCGTGTCTACGAAATTGATTTTCGGCGGATTTAGCAAGTTAACAATAAAACGAAAGAAGTTAGCACAGGTACGTGTAATTATTTCAAAAGCCGATGTATTCTCGTTTATCGATTTTTCGATTATAAACTCGGAAATTGTACTTATAACATTAATGAACATTGTATTTTTGCTATTTCACTCGTTAAGTATTGTACTTATATTTCGAATTCACCGATGATTAATGCTACGCATATTTAAAAACCTTTCACTCTTCTTTAGAAAACATGAGCGATTTGAAAAGCATTAGGACGTTAACAAAAGTCGGCGGTCGAGATATAAGACTTAGTTATTGTCGCAAGCTATACAATACAATACAATACAAAACTCTTTATTGCACACCTCACACGTAATAAAGAACAAAGTTCACAAAAACAAAAGAAATACAAAAAAAACAGAGGTCACAAAAGGCGGCCTTATCGCTAAAAAGCGATCTCTTCCAGACAACCTTTGGGTAGTGGAGACACGATTACAAAAATGTAGGTAGTAGGTGGTGCAGAAAAAGGAAAATATTTAAAAAGAATACCAACAACACAAACGAAATTCTAATAGACATACATAAATAAATGTAATCATATAAACATACATATACCAGCTACATATATAAATATAAGCATATCAAGTAGAGGAAAATAACAGTGTCAATCATTAAAATTAAGGAAGAGACAGATAATATTCCTTGACGTTGGATTTAAAAGCGACTACAGATTGCGCTTGTTTTATGTGTAAAGGGAGAGAGTTCCACAGTCTAACAGCCTGAAAAGTAAATGAACAATTGTAAAATTTGGAAGAAGATGAAGGTACAGTTAGGAGCAAATTTTGAGACTAAGCTATACCTAGACTCTTTTACTTTACTCAAGTCTATCCACTTGTGAGTTTGCAATGCGATGGTCAATATTGTTTGTTGCTCTGATAAAAAAAAATGCCTACCCTAACTAAAAACCCTGTGCACGCCACTGATCGCCATTGACCAGGTCGTCGGACCATCTTGATTATTCATTCAATCATAACAAAATTAAACATCAACTCCACCGTTCTCTGTTCACCTAATGCCACCAAACTTCCTAACCCTAATTATCACCAAATTCAAAATTTATAAACAACTAACTTCAACCGATTTCTCGAAGATCCTGTCATCTGTAGTTTCGATCATTGGTCTCCTATCATCAAATCCTACTTCCTGAATGCAAATTCTTGTAAATGAATGAAAATTACCAAAAGCGCCATACATGTACCTAAGGTCAGTGTGGATAATTCCGGCATATTTTATTTGTAAGGGAAGTCCGTCATATACGTCTTATATTATTGAGTTAGGGGTGAAAATCAGTTGGTAGACGGACTTCCCCAATAGACGGTACTACCCGCATTGACCTTATAACATTTGAAGAGATCCCTCGATTTCTCCAAGATCCCATCATCAGACCCCAACGGGACCATCTCGGGATTATTCACGTTAGATCACAAAAAAAATTAAAATCGGTTCACGATTCTCGGGTATATCGGGTAACAAA